>JABCQV010000163.1:0-258806 GCA_013186375.1 Fusarium aywerte | reverse complement strand
TTTTTTTTTTTTTTTTAAAAAAAAAAAAAAAAAAAAAAAAAAAAAAACCATTAATTGAGTAGGTCGTGTTGGCTGTGAACTGATCTGACATTGACAGGGATAACAACCGACATCATCGGCAGTTTCTCCCAATACTGTATGCATCGATTCTGCTGTTCATATGCGCTCATCACTTGTGCGTCATTCTAATAAACTATCGACCAAAACGCAATTTATACACATAAATGCACTGCTCAAGTTTCACATGTTGATTCAATATTTCGGGCTTATTGACTTTCGCGCAAATTAACCGCCTAAACGCCGACTCCACGCGAAAGGTACTTGTATACCTTCACTTTGACTGCCGAAAACGAGAAATACAAGCCGTTCCAAGTAATTACGTGTAACAAGCATTCAAGGTTATTCTTCAGATAACGACCTACTATTCATTGTAAAGTGTGAAATCTAATGTTGTCTTGACAAATAACGCCACAATTTGCAATGTAAGCAAGCTTCTGTGGCACACAAGTTCTGGAATCCAAGAAGGAACGAGCATCGATCGACGCTAATGCACTAACACCCTGGTCCAAATCTGTGGCGGTGCGACATGGCCTCATAATTCTAGATGGTCAGCTTTATCTTAATCAATGGAGGGATGAACCTCGGCATTTTAGTGCTGATAATTAAAATACGAATATAACGTTGATTGCGTACAGTTTATACATCTTTGCGCTTTTATAGTTCAGTCGGGGAATCTCCCTTATCTCCCGGTACTATTTTCTGGGAAGGAAATAAATTGTAATTGGAAACCCGCATTTACATAAACTTGGCATGGATCACGGAGAATCCCAGGTTCGCTTTCATCCGGCGATCAATGCAACCACCGACCGATTTTATTACTATAGTACCAACTCCAAACTTGAGGTCTCCCTTACGCCTAACTCGCTATACTATCTAGGTTCTTTCTTATAGATTTAACATGACACGATTTTTTCACCAATGTTCTTTTTTCGGTTCTGGCACGTGGCATAGAACGATGGAACGGCTCAATCCGTCACAATGCGCTACAGGATGTGGGGTCAGTCACACAAGGCCCCTGCCCCACTAAGATTTCTCCGCGGTTGCCTCCACCGACCAAAAAAAGACGTCAGAAGCAAAAGCTTTGCGAGGTCGAAGCCTTCCATAACCTCCCAACACAACCACCCAACCATGGACCCGACACTCTTGATTAACGACATCGTCGAGCACGATACGTCCAAGAAAAAGCCTGTAGAGTTTGACGACGTCCCGATATCCTCTACCGGTTTCCCACAGCACAAACGACGATGGAAAACATCCGCCTTTAAGCAGAGGCGGGCGGGAGAGGCAGCTGGTACTCAGCAGGAGTCCAAATCTGAGGCTAAAAAGCCTCAAGATTCGTCTTCGGATGTGGATTTAGAAACTGTTGAGAAGCAGCGCATCGATCGAGAGAACCAACAGAAGCTTGCCAGCATGAGTCCCGCTGAGATCGCTCAGGCTCAGCAAGATATTATGAACGGTCTAAATCCTGCTCTTATTCAGAGATTACTGTCGCGGGCCAATATTGATGACCAGACCGGCCCTTCGCCCTTTGATCCACCGAACACTGAGAAAGAGGAAGCGCCAGAACCTCCGCCTACAATCAAAATCGAGGATGCAGACAAAGCCGAAGATTCCAAGAACATTCCAGCAGCTCCCGCTCGACCTCCTAAGCCGTCAGTGGAGTCAGTATCAGAAAACGACTCCTCAACACCACGAGCGGCTTCTACCAAGAAGATTGCGGACGATTACGACGAGGATAAAGCGCCGCCGCAAATACCACCCGACCTATTCCCTATTACTGACCAACCCAAGTCGGTTCACTTCCCGGTTCCACCAGCCTTACCCGACCTCGACCCCTCCGATCCGAACTTCCTAGCTACACTCCACGAGAAATACTTTCCCAATCTCCCAGCCGACCCAAGCAAGCTCGCATGGATGGCACCGATTCCTACGGAGGACAGTCCAGCTGACAAAGACTCGTCATACTATCCTCACCCTGAAATCGCGGTAAACGCCTTGCGCTTCGATTTCCAGGGTCGGTTTTTGTCGCCCAGAGTCAGTCGATCTATCCCTTCCTCAAAGGGTTTGCACCATCATGGCGACGCCCCGGAGGCTGCAGGATATACAGTTGCGGAACTAGCTCATTTGGCGAGAAGTGCTGTTCCTGCGCAAAGATGCATGGCTTTCCAGACGTTGGGAAGGATTCTTTATCGTCTTGGCCTCGGCGAATGGGGTAAAAGTGAAGATGACCCTATCGCCATGGGAGTGTGGGGTGCTGTTAAGAAGGGAAGGGTATTGGACAGCTTGACTGAAGCTGCCATGACAGAAGGCGGTCACCGAGGTAGTCGTGCTTATGCCACCGAAGCTCTCTGGTTATTTGAGAAGGGTGGCTGGAGAGAGAAGTTCAAGGGCAGGTAAAATCAACCTGGCTTGTTCGCCCAGACAAAAACATTTTCGAGTATAATAACACACAGCTAAATACACTGATCATTGACGTCTAGCTACAAGATACATACGCCCTTCACACGAACAATTTCGAAACTCGTATCATTCGAGTAAAGAAACACCAATCTGAGTAGTTTAGGAACTGTAAACTTCTATCACTCTGTGATTGGAGGCCTTTACTGGTGCCACGTAGTGATGGGTAGCTGAGCTGTACGGTTGGTGAGTAGCACTAATCCTTGGCGTGAAAAGCCGCCTATTATATTTCTATAGATTTCATGGTAGAGGTCACGTCACTGCTGAGTTCGGTGGTTAATCAAGGGACACAGCACAACCTTGAAGTTCTCCGCCAAAAGTATACTGTCAGCCTGTCAAGGTTGATGGACAAATACCCTACATGCCATTCAAGCCACGATCTGACAAAATAGATAGACAACGACGGAGAGAGAGCCACTGGTGTGATGGTTTAGGGATAGGATATCGACGCTGAGTTATGAGTTTACTTTGTTAACGTGCTCAAGCCAAGGATACATGCGGCTCTTGCGTGTGGCTTGTAAGCAGTCCAGTACTGTAGACAGGTAGGTAGAGATGGAGATCTGAATAAAGGAGTTACGTAGTCTTGTCCTCGGGATCCCCACTGAAAGAGCCTGAAACCTCAAGAATCGAAATCCACCCATTGTGGACTCGGAAGTATCGATTGGCTGTGAATTTCCATTAAAGACAAACCCGGGGCCGAGTGCCCTGTGGCAGAGCAGCTAAACTCCAATGCAATGGCTTAAATGCATTCAATCAGTGGAGTGAGACAGTGAAGTGCAGATGCTGAGTCAAGGGTGAATGGGTGCGGTGTATACTGTAGGTAGTCAAGGTGGCTTGTGCCCGGGCAGGCGAAAAAAGGGAGCAGCAGCTGGAGCCAGCCCTGAGGGCGGGAAAAAACGAACAAAAAAAAACATCTTTCGCTGGTGGCCAAGCCGCCAACTTCTTCTCTTCTTTCTTGTTTCCCTCTCAGCCCAAAACATCACGGCCCTGCCGCGCCAATTCCTCCCTCTCCCCCTCCTTTCTGGGTGACTTGCCGTCTTCTTTTCATCTTTCTTCCGGTCATCGAATAAGTTCTTGTCTTTCACGTACGTCTGCTTCACCTTTTCGCAGGTTCAGACTTCGCTCCGACTACATCACTGCATCGCAATCGATATCGATACCCCCCCCGCCACTTGTAGTTTGTTGCTCAGCGACGACTTCAAACAACGTCTTTGGCGATCAATTTCCATTGCTCAGCAATTCAACTCTTGAACGAGTCGAATCTCACAACCAAGAAACTACTGTTTGCACTGCTCTTGATTGCGTAGTCAAAAAGTACACAGCTTCTTTTTAGCTTTTTTGCTCTCGCCCAATCCGCATCTGAGCCTAAGCTTTCTCGCCCCACGATCGCGATCTACATTGAAATCTGCCCGCACGACTACGATAGAACATTTGAACCGGCCTCAAAAAGACTTCCGCAAGACACGAGACACTGTGACTTTCACTAGCCATGGCGTCTCCGCTGCAGTTTGCCTACCGAACCCAGAAGACCATCGGCGTCTTTGACGCTGCGCCCGTCTACGAGCCTCTCGCTGGGTTCAACAAGCCCGAGGGCAACCTCCGGTACTGTACCTACTCGCCCTGTGGCCGTTACTTCGGCTGGGCCTCTCCCGAGGTTGTCACCGTTGTCGATGCCTCAACTGGCCAGCAGGTCCTTTCCCTCCCCATCCTCAACGTTTACGAACTCGGTTTCTCTCCCCGTGGCACTTTCGTCATCACCTGGGAACGCCCCGCCAAGGACGAGAACGGCGATGCTACCAAGAACCTCAAGGTCTGGCGTGTTGTAGAGGAGGGTGTTGCTGGAGAGGACAAGCAGCCCCTTGGCCGCTTTGTCCAGAAGCAGCAACAAGGCTGGAACCTCCAGTACACAGCCGATGAGAAGTACTGTGCTCGTCTCGTCACAAACGAGGTCCAGTTTTACGAGAGTCATGACCTCGTCAAGGTCTGGAATAAGCTCCGAGTCGAGGGTGCGACCAACTTCGCCCTTGCTCCTGGCAGTCAGAACCATGCCGTCGCCGTTTTTGTTCCTGAGCGCAAGGTAAGTCAATTGTTAATAGTTTGTATATCCATATCCATTTGCTAACAATTATAAGGGTCAACCCGCTGCTGTCAAGGTATTCAACGTTCCTCTCTTCAATAACCCAATCTCCCAAAAGACTTTTTTCAAGGGAGACAAGGTTCAACTGAAGTGGAACAAGCTCGGCTCCAGCATTCTTGTTCTGGCGCAAACTGATGTTGATCGCTCAGGCAAGAGTTACTACGGCGAAACCACTCTTTATCTACTTAGCACCACTGGTGCTTTCGATGCTCGCGTATCCCTAGATAAGGAGGGACCCATTCACGATGTTTCTTGGTCGCCCAACTCGAGAGAGTTCGGTGTTGTATATGGATACATGCCTGCCAAGGCCACCATCTTCAACCACCGCGCCGTTGCGACCCACTCATTCCCAATTTCTCCTCGAAACACCATCACATTCTCGCCCACCGGTCGTTTTGTTCTTGTTGCGGGATTTGGTAACCTTGCTGGTCAGATCGATATTTACGATCTCGAGAAGGATTTCCGAAAGGTCACCACTATCGAGAGCGGAAACCCTAGTGTCTGCGAGTGGAGCCCCGACAGTCGCTACATCATGACTGCTACAACTTCTCCCCGACTCCGTGTGGACAATGGTGTCAAGTTGTGGCACGTTAGCGGTGGTATCATGTACAACGAAGATATGGTCGAGTTGTACAATGTTGTCTGGCGACCTCAGGGTCCCGAGAGCATTGCTCCCGGTGACCCCTTGAGCCCCATTCCTACACCTCACGCCTCTGCCACGGCGTACTTGGCTACAGCGAAGACTCCCAGCAAGCCCGCTGGTGCTTATCGCCCTCCTGGTGCCCGTGGTCTGGCCACACCCCTTCACTTCAAGCGTGAGGATGAGGGCGGTGCTGCCCATGTTGTGAGCAATGGCCTTCCCAATGTTGGTCCTAACGGTTTTGGTCGCCCACGCCGAGGTGTACCAGGTGCGGAATTTGCTGAGCAGGCCCCTACTGTCAAGACAGTTCCAGGTGCCGAGCCCCTGGGCGATGAGAACTCGTCCAAGTCTAAGAACAAGAAGAAGAGAAACAAGAAGAACCCCCAGGGTGAGGGCGGTCGACCCCAAGGCGAGCCTAACGGTGGAGCTAGCTTGGCTCCTCCCTCTCACGACCGAGGTCACGAAGGTCGCAGCCCCGAGCGACGCAACCACCGCAATCGAAGCCAGTCGCGCAACAACCAAGCCCGGAGCCGCAGCAACACGCACCGTAACGGTCACGGAAACCAGCAGCAAGCCCAGGGTGGTGCTGCTGCTGCCGCCGCTGATGCCTCTCAGAACCCCAACGCCAAGAAGATCCGCAGTCTTCAGAAGAAGGTCCGCGCTATTGAGGATCTTGAGATGCGTCTGGCCGGTGGAGAGAAGCTAGAGGATACCCAGCTTAAGAAGATTAACACCAAGTCGTCCGTGCTTAAGGAGCTCGAAGGGCTGGAGAAGGAGAACTAAAGCAGGGGACGACCAAGGGTTTAGGCAGTGGACAATCTTTTTGAGTGATTCTCTAGCAGGACGTGATATGTAGCAATAAGTTAGGCGGAATCTGGTACAAAACGGGAGTGTTGGTGAGTCATTAGGACTCTGGGTTATTGAATTGGGTTGTGCTTTATTGGACACCTTACCTGCACGGCGCGGATAGGTTGGGTCGACTTTGTGTTTCGTTATATGAAGGCAGTCCATCGTGGAGTCAAAAGTCAATCGGATTATGGGAGACTAGATCGGCGCATCACAGTCTGATGATACATAAATCAGAAGAATAATAAAAACTCATTATCACTCGGTATACCTTTTTATGCTCAGGACGATGTACGTTCTACTCACTAATTGTGTATCTGGTGTTTTGTTAGCCCCGGGCAGGCAGCTCTACCAGTTACAGTTACCCTATAATGTTTTTGCGTCAATATTTTATGCTCTCAGGGACTACCTAGAACACTCAAACCCAAGTTGGTCATTTTTAGATGATGGACGCGTTATCTATTGTCGAGCAAGTATTCATTAATCTAAAATTCGAGGCCTAACTACTAACTATCCCAGCACTGCGTTAATGGAACCTCTCATTGCTAACATCATGTAACTAGTAAATAAAATTAGCTCAAAATTGTCCAGCCTTTGCAAAATGTCCATCTTCATGTACACATATTCCGCCCCTCACTTTCAACAAGCAAAGCCTCAATACGAGGCCCGGTTAGCTCAATCGGTAGAGCGTGAGACTCTTAAATGAGTACACAAATCTCAAGGTTGCGGGTTCGACCCCCGCATCGGGCTGTTCCTATAAATTCCCATGGGATTGAGTAATCGTTTTTTTTTTGTCGTTCTCATGTATTTCCCTTCCTTTTGCTCTGATGTTTAATGATTTGTTCTGAAGAGTACAAGAAGGAAGACAACCTTTTTAGATGGTATTTAGCAGGTACAACTTAGTAGAAGTGTTCTTCCCTCTTGAGGTCACATAACCTTTGCGCACTTTACATATAGGAAGGAGGCAGGCGCAAAGCATCAGGTCGGGGCAGGTACGCATACACCTAGAATGGCCCAGAGGCTTCATCTTGCCGTCTTGACATGAAACTTTATCTTTCCTACTAGGTAAGGTATGTCCAGCTTGGAAAGTCAAATACAGCTACCTAGTTACGTTTCATCCCTTCAACTGCCTGCCGTTTTCTCCAGAACACCTTCGTCTGCTTTCGCTTTTTCTGCCTCTTGTTTCTGTTTCTTCTCCCGTCTCTTCTGGTGCTTGACCCTCTTCGCATCAAGTCTATCTTGCTCTTCCCTAAGAGCCACGATGGCAGGACTCTTTGCCCTGATTTTGGCTCCGTACCTCCAGAAAACGAACGGGATTGGAATCATTGCGACTTCAAGAAGACCCAAGAGCGTACCAGCCCATTGAGGTGTCATGGCTGCATACATCTTGGGACCAGCCAGAGGCAAGACGCCTCCAGCAATGCTTCGAAGAACAGCGTTACCGGCGAGCGCACTCGCAGCGTAGATAGTGTACGTTCCGGCCAGGTAGTTCGAGGCATAAATAAAGGAAATGGTATTGCCCGCACCGAAAGGAATGCCGAAAGCAATTGGAACAGCCCAATGAATAGATGCTGGGAGACATGTCCATGAGAAAACGAGCTGACCGATGGGTGTCAGGACCGCGCCAATGGCCATGACCAAAGCCGTTGCTTCTGGCGGAGGCTTGCCAGTCACAGGGTCTCGAGGCTGAGAGTTGATGATACGTCGGAAGAGAGGCTCAGCAAAGATAGCAATCATGGTGCCTACACCTATACCGACAAAGGCCAGGCCGGATATGCCTGCGTTCCAACCACGGTGCTGCGAGAAAACGATCGGGTATGCCACAAAACAAAGATAAAGAATGGCATAAATCAGCGAGATCCTGGATTTCGGTCAGTAACTTTCTCTTGACAGCAGACTCTAAGAGGAAGCAAAGTTCCCACAGCAACTTACCAAATATCCATGAACCACAAAATAGGCTCGTTTGCTAACAGTGTGAAAGGGCGACTCATGTTGACCTTGAGGAGGTGCCAAGTTGACAGTTTCTGGTCATATTGACACCAATACCGCGGATCGTCGTTCTCCTTACGGAGTCGCGCAGCCTTTTGCTTTAGGATGGCTGGGTGGTATGTCTCTTTAACTGTAAGCATCATGAAAACACCAGCACCACCAAGCATCAAAGGAATCCAGGCATCCCATCGCCAACCCAAATATTGGAATACAAAACCTCCAATGATGGGTCCAGTAGAAGGTCCGTTCAGAGGTGCGATTGACCACATGGACATGGCGGCAGCGAGATGATCTGGGTCTGTGATATCGACAATAGTGCCAGGGCTGTTTGAGATCATGGCGGCACCAAATACAGCGCTATGTCTTTGTCAGTACATTCGACTTAAAGCGGAGGACTACCACCTACCCAAAGAATCGCACGACAATGATCTCTGTCAACGAAGTGGCTAAAGCGCAAGGCAATATCAACAATGCCCAAACAGTTAAACACAGAATGTATACTTTCTGTCGACCATACAACTCGCTCAGAGGCGCCACAATGAGACTTCCGACAGCGAGACCAAGCAAGTATGTAGTCAAACCCAGTGTCGTCACTGTAGTCGAAACTCCGAACTCTTCTGCTAGACCAGAAACTGAGGCAGTATAACATGTGCTGTACAAGACGACTACCCAAGTGGAATATGAGACACAAACAATGATCCAGGCGCGATAGGCTTTTGACCAGCTCCGGGGATTGTCAGGATCATCATCTTGGAAGAAAACCTCAAAATCAGCAGGTCGAGATGCGTTACTGGTTACACTTGTGCCAGTTCGTGTGTAAGTAATGGGCTCGCGAGCCTCGCGTTCCGCTTCTGTCTCAACATCTGGGGTAAGAGCATGCTCCAATGGCTCAAAAACGTCAGGATCGTGCAGCCGGCTGCGGCGCGTTTCGGTAGTCCTGATAGGTTCTAAAATCGGCGACGACGCTGTCGAAGATGCTGAGGAAGACGACTCAGCACCATTGACTGGCGACGCCTTCTCGAGATCGCCCGTCATGGCTGTTCGCGCGTGCCTCTCGCAAACTGGACGTTGTAAGATTGTTGGTTACAATGTCAGGTTTCACAACAAACTGTCGTCATTCCGGCGCAAAAGAGTGTTTCCTTTGATTTTATTGATGATGAAAGATGAATAATTCTGTCTAGGGCACTGGGGGCAATGTCAAATAGGAGATTTTCCCCATGCTGACAACCCTGAGAACCGGAAAGCGGCACGCGAAGGGAATCAAACCAACATCAGTCACGGACACTTTGGGAATTGCGCCTTTCGCCCTTCGTCGCCCAACCGATGTGGATGCCGAAAAGAGCATCCTTCAGCCGCTAGTTTGCTCAAGGTGGAGAGAAACGGTTTCTTTATCTTCTCTAGGTGGATCCATTGGTGGATTTGACATAAGCACCGCTGTTATTGTCCTGGTGAGCAAACCTGCCAAATCCTTAACTTGTCCGCGAGGGATCACTGTCTGGATCCATACCAATGGACCCAGCAGGAGATAAGCGTCTCAGTCTGGGGGGAAAAGATCTACACATGAGTCAATCTTGACCCTGGAAAATCCGAGGCTGACTTTTTCTTACCTGAAACATAAGTTGATACTTTGTTGCAGAAGTATAGGTAACCCAGATATAGTAAACAAACGAGTCTGCTGCAGAAGGGCAATCGACTTTACTACACTGATTCTATGACCTTCAATTCGCCTATTCACAAGAGCTTTGTATGTTTCCATTACCTCGGGGGGGAAGTCGGCTTCCGGGTGATTACAAAAGCTCTTGGCTCAGTCGCGAAGACTGGGGCCGGAACTGGTGACAGATCGGACGGCAAAGGCACGGTTTTCTGTAACTTGAGAAAACCTGTAACGTTAGCCGCCTTAAGCTTATATCCATCTACAAAGCTTATTATTCTGAGAAGGAAACTTGTTGAAGTATGGGGTTCATACGATAAAGAACTCCACTAGGCTATGCACAGTCTTCCAAGGCTGGGTATATATGAGATAATGATTTTAGACTCTGAATTCCAAGATAATAAGGGACGCAGCGGTATTCCTTCCGAGTAATTCAATTTGTTGATTGGACTTGAAAATCGGCAAAGATGGTAACCCTTTTTCTTACATAATTGCCATTATGACTTGAAGGAACGCTTTCCCATGACTGTTTGGACCGACCTCAGGTAGTGATGTATCCAGAATCACTGGGAAATGATAACCAGTTCGGACCAGGCTCAAGGGAAATACAGAGCAGTAAGGATGGAATAGCTACTAATCATGGCCGAGAGTACGCCCTGTTTTCCATAGCCTCTGTGGTGATCATTCTTATTTCAGGCTGCTGACTTCAAGAACATTGTCACCAGCACAAGATGTAAAGGCCTTATACCTGATAGGGTTCGTAAATGGCCACTCAAATGAGGCAGACCATATGCTTATATAAGGTATCGATAAAGCTATGATCGTAATCATATGCGTAAGTTTTAAGCCGTCAACGCTGTATCTGACGATGCATAAGCTTCTACCGTTCGGTTTGCCATTAGCATGGACTCGAAGCAGATGTAATGAAAACAGGTTTCTGATGTCTAGCTTGCTTGACAGCGATAGGCTTCACAAGCCCTGTGGACTCAACATCAACAACACTATGATTAAGAACGTCATGCGGTTGCATTTAACAAGACGAAAGGAAGTTGTGCGTATCGAAAACCAAGGGAACTATGCGAGTACACGACAACCAATATACGAGGATCCCATGTCTCATTCAACAACAAATCTTAGTCATATATGCCCTCTCTAAGAAGTGGCCATACGATTCATGATCTTATGCTATCTTCGGTATGTTTGTATCACACGGAACGACAAGGTGCAACGGCGAGAAGAGTCATCGAAAAGCATATTATTCCATCATCTGTTTATACCCTAACAATAGAGAGCGGCCATTATAAAACCCAGGCTTTGCGATTATGCAGACAGCGTTGGATGATACACAACCTATTCTGGGGAGAGCTTGCACGCGTGAGACATGAGCATCCTTGACTCTTGATCGCATTGCGTAATCTCGGAACGGAAATTCAGTTATCTGGATTACGATTTGTTTAATGTCTTAATCGGAAGTTTGTGCTAATCTGGAAATGTTTATAGACTCCTAGTTCATCTTTGTTCAACGCAGAGGCTGTTCTAGAGTTTTGTCTGCAGCTGTTTGGACATTAGACATTTAACTAAAACCGTGCCTACAGCCGCAAGAAGTTGTAAGTAGGCTACTCAGAAATTTATGAGAGTATGGACACGGCCAAATCGTTGCAACTGTAGTTTGGGCAACTACCAGATCAATGGATATGTAATTATATTGAGTATATCACTTAGGTGCTTGCCAAGTTCCACAATCTCAGATATGTACAGCTAGTCGATCAAGATTCAACAAGCCAACTGAGATGAAAAGCACATGCTCATACACCATCTTGTCTTGATAAATCTTGACAAGCGCTTCTTGTTTCATTCTGCCATATGAATTATCCTCGCTTTGCTTTGTTTCCCAGTACGCCTTACACCTGACCAGGCCTCAGCTGAGGCCATTGTTAAGAATTATACATAGATAAGTATCCTGACCCCAAGCAGGACACTGTGTAGTTGTAGCTGAAACGTATACTGTCCAACATCCAGATAAGAATATTGCCGGCACATGAGCGGCAATAAACTATCTCTAATAGTAATTCTGCAAATCCGAGGTATTGTTAGCTGCTTGGCCACCCATTGGTCGGGGCGCTTGGTTTCGACCGCCATAGTTTCCTTGGCTGGGACCGCTGGGTGCTGATACGGGAGGGTTATTACTCTTGCCGAGCGGCGGGTAGGCGTCGTCATAATCCACCTGTTGCCCGTAACCGCCCTGCTGGTTCTTGGGCTCAACGTCGTCGAGGGATCGGTAGTTGTAGCCCCCTCCTCTACCACGGCCTCCGCGGCCGCCCCTGGCATTACCACGCCCACGGTTGCCTCGTCCTCGACCTCCTCGACCCCCTGAGTGGTAGCCACGAGACTCATTGCGCCCACTGTAGTGGCTGTTAGTGTTCCTCTGGTTCCAATCTTCGTCGCCATTGTGCTTTCGCTTTGATGTCTTGTTGGCGAATAGGCTCTCGTACGCATCCTCACGGGGGTCCTCTGGTTCGATACGTAGAATGACTTTCTCACCAACCACGGTTTCGAAAGTGAACGATTGTTCTGGAGATATGGGCTGCCAATTCTGTATCTTACCCGCGTCCATTGGCCTGGCTCCCTTCCTCAAAGCCAACACAACAAGAGGACTGGGATTATCGGTGTGATACTTGGCATGCGGGGGAATAGGTCGTAGCTGCGCTGCCCATATGCTATTATCGAAGCAGGATGTGCCAACGACTTCCCACTGCATCTTGCTACCCATCCCACCGACCTTCTCCAATATACTAGCGGGACATGGACGGGGGCAGATAAGGATGTTGTTGCCGTGGTACTTGAGCTCATGCTGGGGCATATTTGGAGGTATGTGGGCGAGCTTGATGAGCTTCTTGGTGTCCTCGGGTCCAATCATGTAGCCAGTAAAGAAAACAGTCTTCTTAATCCTGAGTCGGTGTTGGCGTTGTCTTGGGGTTTGCTTAGAAACCATCTCGTTGTGAACGTTGATCATATGTTGAATCTCAGCCACCTCGGTAACGGGGTCCAGGGTCGTGGAGCAGTCAGCCACTTGAATGACTTCGGCTGAAATAGGACCTCTTGTTGGCGTGATATTCTGTTGACGGTTGAACTCGGCAAAAAAGTCGCGAAAGCCTTTGGTGTGCTTTGGTCGATCCTCATACACCCGGATCTCATCCGCTTGTTTGTACGTTTCCATCAAGCCGCCAAGGAAGAGCTGTTTGAAGTGCATGGTGCTCTGAAACTTCTGGTTCGTCGGACTAACGGCAGGCTTGAGGCCTATCATGTCGAACTCGAGCCCCTTGGTGGTAACCATTTTCTGTACCAGCTCGGCGAACCCTTTCTCTGAGCGACCCGTGAGCAGCACGCAGAGAGCATCCTTCTGCTTCATGCTCAGCCTGACAAGATCGACTATCTTTTCGTTCCACCAGCCTTCCCAGGCGCGCTTCTCCTCGACATCGATGCCTTGGCCGGTCGCGGCGAGAATGCGACTGTCGTGCCACCATCCGCCGTTGACAAAGGTTTCTTGGTTTGATAATGTTCCGATCGTGGGACCGTTCCAGAGTTGGGGGTTCGGTAAAGGTGTTTTGAATACTGTGCTATGTTAGATTCGTGTGTTACAGTGTCTCGGTTTGTTTGGGTGCAAACTCACATGTGTTGTCGAAATCGTAGACGTGAAGAGCCTTGATCTTATCGACGGCTACAAAAAGTTAGTAAATTTCCGGATACCGAATAACCGCAGATGACAAGTCGGGAGGTTCACGAACCTGGCAGAGCATGATTCAGAACAGACCATCGGCCTAAAGCTGTGATGGTGTGTTGCGACGCGACGGCAGCAGGGCCATTATATGCGCTGAAGGCCGAGGCCATGGCGCTTGAGAGATTGAATCTGCGATAGAGGGTCGAGATGATTACTGTCGTTGAGGCAGACGAAGTAGAGAGCGTGCAGCTGGCTTTCGGGTATCGACGTCGATTAAGCGTTGGTGAATGCGCATTGATAATGTTCGATGATGTAGTTGAGGTCCAAGTTTGTCGACCCTGGAGAATCAAGGGCCAGTGGGGCACGGGCCGACACAGGGTAACCGTTATATTTGAGGTTACAAATGCACCTGTAACTGCAACGCGTCTGGCCTGAGGCTTCAGCGCTTCTATAGGCGACAGGCGCCGCATCTGGAGTGCTAAATATTGACAATATCTAAATCAATCAATCAGTCAATAAGGACAGGACCGGCTGAATTGGATGCGTAAACAAATTCAATTAATTGAGTAGTGGCATCATCATCATCCTTCTACCCGGATATTACATTTACCTTACGCTTCAAGGTTAACCTACCCCTCACATTTGATTGCATACAGTATCATACCTCGCCTAGCATTGCATTGCATAGGTCTTCAACACTGGCATTCTTCCCCCTTTGAAACCTCTCAGCATGGCGTCTTCTAGCGCCATCCGCTTCGTCACTGGCTCCAAAAAGTCTCCTCTAGGTTCTTTGCATCTTCAGCTTCGCGTGAAACCGGGAGCCAGCAAGAACCGCGAGGGTGTCATCGCAGTGAATGACGACGTTGTCGAACTGTGCGTTTCCGCTCAAGCAAGAGAGGGCGAGGCCAACAAGGCTGTTGTTCAAGTCCTCAGCGGAATCTTGGGAGTACCAAAGTCTAGTTTACAGTTGACGCATGGCATGAAGTCACGCGATAAGACAGTAGTACTCAGTGGGATCAAAGGAGACGGGGACGACTATGCAAGAAGCGTTCGCGAGATATTAGACAGGGCTGCCGAGGATTAATCAATCAATTAATCAATCATAGCGACTGACGTTAGAAATACTTGTGACGCCATGAGTTTGTACCGTCACATCAGCTTCCTATTGGTTAACGAAGCAACTCATGTGATAGACTATGTGTGATATGTTGGTCCTCGTTATGAGAGTAATCGAGTGTCTAGGACTGATAGCGAGTTGAATCATTCATGAAAACCCAGATGTCTTGCACTCCAAGTTAGAGTTGACAAGGTCACGAATATACGATACTAGGTCATGCATGAGTCGAGTCAAGTCAAGAAGGGGTGCGAGAATAAACATCTTCGCATCGCTTGTCTCAATAGGCATAAACCATACTTGGGCATTTACCGTCTTTTGCTCAGTTCTTATGACTCAGGATGAAAATGCCATGTTTCAAAGAAAAGAACGCAGGGCTGCATATCGAGCCCCGAATTGACAGTAATAAAAAAAAGGTCCACGGCTTGAACACGCGTATGCATATTTTTAAAATTACCATGTACCGGCCATCGGCATTTCTCATGATCATCGAGATCTGATACTCTCACTCGATCGATCGAACGTACCCAGGGATCCTAATACTTGGCCGAGCCGGCGGAACCCAACTAGACACACAAGAAGTTTACTGACTGAGATTTGAGAAGTCCCTTGAATTCCGGTAGCAGCGGCTAAAGCCGAAATGTGAGGCGACGAGTGTTGACCTGCATGCGTGACAAGACAACGCCCAACTTGACATGGCATGACATGGCATGACAGACGGACAGATAGGTTCAAGGGATCCTGAACGCACAGGACGCCTCTTGCGACTTTTCAAAGGAAACAAGTGTACCGACTTACAATATACATCATCTTCAATTGCTTATCGGCATCTTCCAGTAGAATTGTTCTCGTCTGTCACTCCCAGACTCAGAGCACGCCACACACAGCTTCAGACCCAGAGACGAGATAGGGCAATCACTCGGTCGGGTCTAGAGTGCAGATCACTCTTTCTCGACCCGACCTACCTTTTTTTTTTTTTCTTCTTTCTTTTCCCACGCTAAGAATTTGATACTCGATATTCCCACACCAGTCAACTTTACCTTTGTCAGAACGGACCCCGCACCTTATTCGGTACAAGTGCCAGAACGGTACAGAGTCCTCTTTCGGAACTGCACCGCGCATCATGAATGGTGCTCGACTTGCGTCACGATCGGCTTGTTCAAGAACGGCGAGCCACAGCAGCGAGGGGTAATAGCTCCCGCCTCAGCAAAGTCTCTTGTTCCTCTTGGACTTGACTTCAGCGCCGTACGAAACCATGCTGTGGCTGAATGCCTTCAACCCGTCAGAACAGGAAGCATGCTTGGCTGATCAACAGATGCCATTGGATCTTTGATGCGCAACACACAAGCGGGTTCCTGTCTCGATCATGCGAGGTAAATCATCCTGAATCACCTTCCTTCTTTACTGTATCGTTCTGAAAACACTCTCACCGGCTTGGCCTCAACCCCCAACACTTGTCATAGGCTCAGCTGCGGAAGGTCCAGTGGTATTGTCCTTCTCACCGACGTTTATCACACTCCTCTCCTCGCAACAGGACGCCGTCCAACGGTCGTGGACGGTTAAAATGGCACAGGCCGCTAAACTCGCTTTTAGCTTTGTACCATGCAATCCTATAGCTGTTGGGAGTTAGCCTGAACCCCCGAGTTTATCAACAACACCCACAAATGGCTCGTGATGGAGAGTGACTTGTGGCTCGACGCTTGCCGATCCCCCTCCAGATAGCACACGCCCCCCTCTGGAAGTCGACAAGCCACAGGTGCATACTGTAACATACTGTCGGTTATTATCAACCATAGATGATTTGCACCCAGAACCAGTCAACCTTTGACAGCCGCAGGTGAGGCTTCGTTGATAAGAAGATATGTCGCCACATACGCGACAAGCACGATGTTACATGTAGCTCGTTGTTGGTCCCTTTGTGTGGCGAATAGAGCTAATAAGAGGGCACACCACATGGTCGAGATCGTGCCTTCAAGCCCCGACTGGATGGTTGTCTCATCCGGCCCGTTGACAGATGGACAATTGACCCTTGCTAAGCTGAAAGGATGAGGGAGTAGAGTGAATGACTGCATCGCGCACCCGCCGATCACTTTGGCATGTTCAGTAGACTAGGATAATTCCCCTGAGGCGCCAGCTCGACCTCGATTGTGGCTAGTGACGACCACTTACATGATAGTGACATGAGATTCAATTGTAGGTTCGAGGTGCCGATGCATCAACTGTTGCATTAACACAATTTCCCATGCTCAAGGGGGACCGGAAAGACTTTGCCGACCGAGATACTGTACAGCACAGCACAGCACAGAACGCACTGGACCGCGGAAGAGGAACAACGCAGACCACAACCTTACTTTGTCTTGTCATCGCCGATGAGATGATTCACACTCTTACGCCAAGCCGCCAAGGACATGGAGAAGGAAACATGTATCAGAACGCTCTGCCCCAAGTAAAAAAAGGTTTGACCCATATGAACGAGCAACCACGATGTGCTTGGATCGTACGTACGAACTCGGCGAAGTGAACTTCCTTTCTCATGCAATGCATTGCTGTGCCGGGTTACTGGGCCAGGATACCTCTCCCTTCCCTCAAACTAGACAACTCATCATAGATTAAAACACCGATACGTCGAATCAAAGCACAAGACGCCCCAGGCACCTTTCATACATGAAACATCGCTAACACGTCAATATCCTTGAGCATCTTTCCTAATCGAGATGAGCTGAATATTGAACAGCTCACGAGCCACAACGTTAAATGTATTCCCGTCCTTGGCGCAACCCCAAGGAAGAGCCACAATATAATATCTGGGGACACGCAAACCACCTCGCCACAAGTGGCTAATAAGCTCGGCATCTTGGACTTCAGCTTGGCATGGTCTTCAATCAACCAATAACCTCTTTCTGAAATAGTAATCTTTTCGGAATACGGCTCGAGTGACCCTTGGCAAGGTGAGGTAAACTTCTGTCTCATATCATGTTAGGGTTGCTGACCTTTTTCTTTCCAATCTTTCGCGCCCGCTTGGCGCTTCTAAAGTCACCCATCATCATCGGCCACAAAGCCCGGCTTGGCTGGGATATGGGGTTAGCCCTTTGATCCTCGACCCTTGATGCCCGTGTTGGCGGCTCACTAGCCACGAAGCGATAGCCCATGGCCAGCCAATCGCGATTTGCTCGCAGCACACATTCAAATTATCGATACTTTGAATAGTATGGATCGTTGGCATGTAGCTCCCTCCCTTGGATGCCGCAATCAACCCGTTGGTCTTCGGTTGAGGTGACACGGATGGCACCATCTTTGGTCTCGGCGACACTAGCATACGTTTGATGGTAACGAATAACGACCGTTGAGTGTCAAATTGGTCTGCCACCAAGACCTCATTCATTAGACTCTACAGACAAATCGCTTAGAGAGCAATCGTCACCGCTTGATGGGATCGCGTGCATAAGTTCATTCCAAGCTTTGGATTTGTGACGGCTATTATCAGATAGTCAAGGACCAAGACTATGTTTTAAATTTTGAATGAGTATGGGTATTGTATATGGTAGAATATGTACGCGGCGTTTTTCAAGAACAAGATCCATATCCTATCTCATCCCTTGTCGCCCCTTATCCTGCTAGCATTACTTCGTAAGTCCCTATCTTCGTGTACGTCGGACTCCCATGCTCTTGGTATAAGAATTTGATATATATGTGCTTCTTTGTGTCGCTCCAGTGCGGCTAAGATCAAATGTGGCATCGTAGTATATATGCTGTTGCTTCCATGTCGGATAGATCCAAAAAATCTATTACGCAAACGGATACTGCTTGCGAAATGAAAGCGGGCAAAAGGTACCCAGTCGACCCACTTGCTTCTCAATCATTCGAACAATAGCCGCCAAGAAGGCATTCTCATCTGATCAATCTTTGCATCGGACGTCCGACCGCTTCTAAACCAGTGTATGGCAGTTGGCTGAGGATATTCTTTGTCGAGAGAGATCGAGAGTTGTCCGATATCCTTGCCATCCCATGTTGCCGTAGTCATGCGGCGCAAAACCCCATCCGTTCGTCCAATATTAAGACAAACAGCAATAAGTCAAGAAGAAAAGGAACAAAACAAATGCGCCAATCACTTGCTCTTCCGTAGTGTCGACGAAAAGAATAAAGAAGAAAAAAAAACCAGTGGTATCATTTTTGAAGAAGAGGAGCAGTCGTCAACGCCCCCAGAGCCAACAATCCCTGTCCGTATATGTATGCAACCATGTACCAGCCTGGTGACAGGCCGAGAGAACCAAGCAAAAGAAGACAAACCCTAGTCTAGACCCATGTGTTGTTCGTCGCTGCAGACTCATCGCCAACGACGATGTAAACAGGCAAGAAAAAAACAAAAGGATAATAAAGAAACTGATTGTGAAGAGTGATCAGAAAGTAAGGCGAAGGACGAAGCCACTCTGTGATTTGTCGTTAGGCTCTAACATGTTTTCGGCAGGATCCACGGCCATTTCCCACTCCCTCTTGATTGTAGATTGTCCAGAGACTTCTTGGATCTCAAGAGTCATGTCTTGGCCTTCCTTGAGCTCTTGAACCACATCGTCATCCATCTCCACCTCGAGGCCGTTTTGAATAGAACGGATCGTACGGAGAATTCGAGAAGAGTCGATGCCCCACTTGGCTGCAATTCGGTTGTTGAGTTCCTGAAGTGTACGCTGCATCAGGTAAACAGCACGGTGGTAACCCGCATTGTTAGGATCGTTCGGGTTGCGTTGTTGAATGTAAAAGCATGCTACAGGTTTTGGGTTGCGATCCTGAGGTGGTCGATAAGATGGGTCGACGCCCAGGGCCTCAATCCATCCGCTGAGGCTGCCATCATCATCGCCCTTATTGATTCTTGTGGGTTGCTCAGAGCCCTTGCGTGACATATCACCACCCGCCACGGAGTCGAAATTCTTCCATTGACTGGCAGCGCCAATACCGGATGCCTGCGACGCTAGCGACAAAGAGCTGGGCGAAGGCGAAATCATGGAGCCTGCGACGGAGCTTCGTCCACTTCTGGCCTGCCAGTTGGGACCTTCACCTGGCTTGGTTAAGGGTGAAATATCTCCAGGAAGAGATACTGGATGCAGATCAGGGTCGTCGGGTTCATCGCCCCTGAGGAACAATACACTGACAGGACGTGTACTGGTAAACATATCTTGCAGAGTTTGAAGTTTGAAGTGCAAGTCTTCTTCCATAGTCACTCTCGCACCACCTCCAGCAGAACTGGCTGAAGACATAGACCATGTTCGCTTGTGCTTCTGCACTTTACCGGGTCGCTGCGGCTCTCCCACCTTCGCAGCGCCACTTGACCGTTTTCGCTTGCCGAAGTCCTTTAGGCCACTTTCAGCCTGGGCGATTTGCTGTTTAAGCTTATCGATAGATTTCTTGACATGCGCTACATCATTTGACAGCTTCCTCTCAGCACCGTGATCACGGAAGAGCTTGACCTTGCAGTAGCAGATTTCGGGGTTGGCATCAGCGGCTGGCTGTGAGGGTTCGCAGGGAACAGGATGAGTCTTTGCACAAAGCCTCACGGGAATGCCCTTGACACCTTTTGAGTGGCTAAAATCGGTGGAGAGAAAGTTGAAGCGAACTGCGATGTTAACCTCGGGAGGGCCGTTGACTCCCGGTGTCCATGTGACGCAGAAGCCGTCGAAAGAAGAAGACTCCAATTCCACACGTGTTCTCTTGTCGTCACCTTCAGCTGGCTGGCCTGCCTCCACGTATTCAACCGCCTGGAGCTTTCCTCCTCTTTGGTGAGCCTCATTGGTGCCTCTGCCTTCCTTCCAGAGACCCCAGCAGACGCCTGGCCTTTGTCGTTGCTGCTCATCTTCAAAAGAAACACGCACAAAGGTGCGATACTTGGTACCAGGGGTAACAGGCATGGTGGCATTTGTATCGGCAACAGAGAGTGAGTAAGCTTGTCCCTTGTTGAGATATGTGACAGGAATTTCATCGGCGTGCTTGATCATAGCTGTGGGGGCATTCAAAGTTGAATGGAATCGAAACTTCTCGGCTGATGCAGGGAGAGGATGTGACATGTGACCACTTGAGAACTGTCGCGACTGAAGATTCATCATGGGGGTGGTTTTTTGAAGAGTGGCGCCAATGGATGACATGCGCTCTTCTGAAGGATCCGAGTCCATCGGCGACCCATCTTGATCCATAGTCTCGTAGCCTGTATCTTGATGGACAAAGCTCGAGGGTGCAAATGTTGGCTGAGGTGGAGGTGCTTGGATGAAGGGATTAAAGTGGTGGAATTGATGGGGTTGCAATGCCTGGAAGCCGGACATATCCATAACTGGCTGAGCTGCGCCTGGGTGCAGCGAGTCGCCTGATGTAGGCATAGACAGAGGTGTGTTCAAGCCCATACCCAAACCTAATGTCGGCGTATGTAAGTCACCAGCCTGGGAATGGAACAGGGTGTTGGTGCCTCCAGGAGTGGGAGTATAATACCCAGGAGGTGCGTTGGCAAAGCTGGCAAAAGACATCGAGTTAGGATCCAGAAGAGAGGGTGTGAACCGCCAAGGGTCGTTGGTGGCCCTTGGAGTCGGATCTTGGTCACGGAACGCATCTTGACCAAGATTCTGTCTGTGAGATTGTTAGTAAGGTTGCTTGTCTGTGTCTGGAGTGAAAGACTAAGCTGCGCGCACAAAGCGCCCTGCTACGTAGTCGCAATGTAATAGCTTACCGTTCAGGCAGAGGTACGGCGGGAGCGTTTTCGGCACCAGTAGTTTGCGAAATACCTGGTGCCGTAGACGACGTGCTGACTGCAGCAAGGTCGGGGAACTGCTGTCGAAAATTTGCTAGTAGCTCATCCCCCGGCTTTTGAGAGCTCGTCCTGGAAAGATTGTTAGCATACTGAAAGTGGCAGATCATTCCTCAATGTCACGCTTCAAGGTCACAAGGGCGCGCAAGGCAGGAAAAACACAAATATTCGTACCTTTGTCGAAACATGTCGAGACGAGCGTTTTAGGCCGTCTCGAGACAGCAGCGATGTCGAGCAGTTGTTAGCGCAATGCAGTGTAAAGACCAGTGTCTTCCAATATAGGCGGTCGACGATATCGCAAATTTGCGATCAAAAGTTCGTATGCGCAAAGTTCGGAAGTGGTTGTGCGAATCAGTTGCTGGTATTGTTCATTGATTTCAAGGTAAGACGTTGAGGGTGTTATTGTAAGAGCGGGTTTGTGGGCTGCCGCTGGTGTCTTTGATGGGAGTGAAGAGCGTTAATCGCGGTAACAGTTAGACGCGTTGTAACGATAAGACAGAGTGAAGAAACAAGCCAGCTGTACTGAGCGAGTGTTGGCAGAGAGCGGCGGGTTATCGCGAAGGGTATAGGTAAAGGATGGAGTAGAGCAGAAGAAAGGTAGAAGTAAAGGTAGAGAGGTGCGTCAAGCCATGGGATATTGTAGTGGGTGGTGTAGGTAGTAATTAGGAAGGGTCAGGTAAGGTAAGCTAGAGAAGGTAAGGGTATATTGGAGGAGTGGTGGGGACCTGTCGTCAGTCCCGTCGGAGGAGGGTGAAGAGACTCGACGGAGAAGGAGGATCTGACTATGAAGTCCCCAAGTACCTCGTACCCACGTCCCAAGCCCTGGGCTGGAGCGCGCCGAGGCGGTGTCGTGGATCGAGTGGATGAGTTGGACGGGAATCAGAGGAGGTGTGTACGTAGCAAGCAGCAGAAAAGTGTACCTTGTGTACTTGTGCCGCACGGTTTTGTGCCTGTGCTGTATCAAACGCTAGGGCGTCCTTGGGGAGTGACTGAGTGGTGCAATGTATGGATGTCGAGATGCGACGTAACGCGGTGATCTCAAGTGATGCCGCGATATCTGTTTTAACCAAGCTGAATAACTAAGGTCCTGACCGCCCGTTATATGTCGATGTCTTATGTACCGCGCTATTGTTTGACTTTCGTTGTCAGAATGCGTGAGGCTTGTAGGCTAACTCGAAGCACAAGCTTTAGAAAGAAAGAAGACGTTTAGTGATGTGGACTTTGACGTAGAGGCCCTAGCGGACGGTTATGTGTTTTGCAGCTGCTGAAATAACGTCGGGCCAAGCAGTTCCAGACTTGTGAGGAGAGTGGATGAGAATTTTGGGGACGACCGATGATAGCTTGTCCGTAGTGCCGGGATGGCGCCTAAAATAAGAGGAAGAAGAGATGGGCAAGGTGATTCGGATATTGGGCTGGAGGAAATGTCGCTGTTGTTTCCGTTGTGATTGTGGCTGTCTTGCTACAGTACGTACTGTGCGCCGCGTATCTAATTAAACGTCCGGGAGGCTTGAACTGAACAGAAGTGAGCTGAACTGAACTGAGGCGTACATGTCTTTGACGAAATAGTTTAAGTAGAATATTGCTACCACTCCCGAACCCGAAAAGACTTGACCATGATGCTCAATAATTGTTGTGTTGCTCACCTACCTATGCACCCAGCTACTGCAGGTAGAGTCAGAAGGACATGCATTCATACCAGCAAATCCACCCGTCGATTCTCGGGAGTCCTGTGGGGTCAAGAGCGATGGGCCAGCCGAGCAGGGGGGACCCTGATACCAGAAGTCTTCTCATCCGTTAGGGTCAAGCAAGGGTCGGCGGGCAACCAAAACCCTTGTATTGTGCTGCATACTGTACTGTACATGTATGCGCAGGACAGGTAGTCAGGTGGGGAGAGCAGCGCAGAGGAGGAGACAAAATGAGGAAGAAGCGGCTTGGTCGTCCCATCGTTATTTAAAAAAAATTGTTAGTGAGGGACAAGCGCCCAAGAATAGAAGGGGAAGGAAGGCAAGTACGTACAGTCGTTCATTCGCCCCAGCCGGTTATGGCGACGCCCCATCTGGATTTATGGTCTCCCTGCGTGGAACCGAAGAGGCATGTGGCTTATGAGGCTTGTGACAGGACGGGACACATCAGATCAGTCGCAGTACTAGAAGGTAGTTGAGCGAGCGAGCGAGCGACAAGGGAGATACCACGAGCAGTGACGCCATTGCGATTGCGATTATGTGGACGTTTTTAGCTTCCGGAGCCTCTGACTGGCCCATCGCGCACCTTATGAGAGTTCCATATGTTAGTTAGTTTTTTTAGGCCTCGAGAGTCCGTGGAAGTGCATTAGAACGGGTATTTGAGAGTGGCTTTAACAGAGGGAAACTAAATGAGGGGTGATGCTTGAGTGCAATCTGTGTGGCCCCCCAGAATTATCCCATTTCCATCCGATCCCATTGTTTTCCCCGGGGATTCACCCTCTGTAGAGATAGCACCTAAAAACTCCGTTCCAGGCGGGGGCCGCCCGGGCATTATAGAGGCTACAGGACAGACCAGACGCTGCCCGTTTCTATCTAAATAAAAGGCAGCGGTCCTAGCGCTTCGGATACAACAGCAGTAACCCTTACGCAGGAACGCCAGAGTCGTGGGATGTGGAGGTTCCAAGCCCACAGTCGAACGCTAGCTGGATCGGATCTTTCCTCTGCCATCGGTTCCCATCCCAAGAACATATCGTTGGCCATCGGCTGTCCACACCAAAATCACCCCTCATCGACAGTTGCATCCCCAGATGCCTGGGGCATGGAAATTGAGCCATTGTTTGAGACTTTTTTTTTTCCTTCTCACATTTCCCCTTCTTTTCTCCCTAAAAGCCGCGCAATACTGGTACTTGCGCTCATGGCAATCTCAACCGGCAAATCCGATTCATGTATCCAATTACCGCTGTCGGAAACAAAATCTCTATCTTTTTCTGTAGATTCTCCCTAGGGTTGCTCCATGCACAGCTGCCGCTAGTGATCCGCATACTGTACTTGGGACGGAAGGAAATCTAAACACGATGCGCGACTGATGCGATCCAATGTTGAGTTATGCCATGCCATGCCATGCCTCATCTCCCGTTTCCCGCCGTAATATGCATGTTGCTGCGCTGTGCTCCCTTGTACCCCTGCTGCCTATATCTTTTCAGCTCTTCATTGGTTAAAGGCTGGCTCTTTAGGAAAGCGCTGCAACTGAATCCGTACGTATGGATGTGTATGAAGAGTCCCTACTTGAACACATCTCAGGTAGGATTCTGGGCTTGACAGGGCATGGGGAAGTCTACCCGGTCTGGCGGCATAACGGATGGGTTCCCATCCGTTCCTTTCATCTGCATCACATCCACGGCCCGACAATGACCTCTGCCTCTAAAGCCTTCCCTTTTGAGGTCAGCCACCTGACCAGGGCCTTCATTCACCTGGCTCGGAGCATCCCATGGCGAGATCATGTTGTTCAAGTGAGCTTGCAGTTTCCTGTGTTGTGTTGTGTTGTGTTGTGTTGTGTTATGCTGTGTTATGCTGTGCAGTGTCGTGATATGTCGTCGGGTCAGGGGACTGCGATAACCTAGCTGTTTACCATGTCCTGTCATATCCAGAGTGTCTATCAATGTGATAGCGCTCTTCTTCCCGTGTGGCTGTGTTGAACCCTTTCAGATTGTCGATGTCCAATATCCTGGGCTTGGTGCTACCCTTACCTTACCTTAGCAGGTGGTCGTAAAAAAACTTAACCCACTGTAAAAGCACCTACTTTAAAGCAGCATTTAAATATAATAACTATTAAAAAGGGTTATAATACTTATACTATAAGAAAGAGAAAGGCTTAAATATTCTACTAATCTCTTTACATTATTATATTAATATTAGCTGCAGTAGATATTAAGGTAAAGAAAGGAGGGGTCTTTTAGAAAGGCTGCAGTTTACGTGCTTTAGTGGGCTAAGTTTTTTTTTACGACCACCTGCTTAGCTACCTTGGGTACTTGCCTTAGTAGGCTATTACCTGAGGCATATCCCGTACCTACGGAGAGATCCCTCTACCTTTCAATTGGTCTTGACAACGCCGGGTTTCTTTTAGCTCATCATGATTCGTTTGACTTGAACAAAAGAAGTCGACTAACCGTCACAATCGAACCATTTTACTTGACCGGCTTGTCCTGTTTCAGCCTGGTCCGGACGTTGGGAATGCAATAAAAAAAAACTATGCGCTGCGTTTGTATCGGTCGCCGAAGCCCTCCCCTATCTAGTCTAGCCCAGCCCTTGGTATTGTAGCCGTTTGCCGCCCATTGAATTAGATGATCTTCACGTTTCGCTCCATATTGAGCATCGACACGTGGATACTTTACATGTGAGAGGATTTTGGATGTTGTTTCTTCCCCGCATATACTCGACATACAAACATACAATCCAATATTCAGGGTTCGGTTGCAGCTTCACAGCCACAATGAGAGGCGATTTACCACCGACGCCACAGTCTAGATTGGATCTATTTAGAGTACCTCCTCCAATCATGTGTGCCGATCAATACTGTTGCACTCTTATTGTGTTGATCATTGCCTGACCAAGTCGGCATATCTGCCGTGGCTGTTGTGATATGTGGCGCCAAGTAGTTTAGCGATGTGGCTTGACGCGTGGCTGTCGCCCCTTCCTTCATGTCATGTACCGATACACCTTCCTAAAAATATTGAAGCTTTGTTTCCGATATCCTACCAAGAAATCTCGTTTCTCGAATTATCAATCTTTTACCGTAGTGTTAAGGTGTTCTGTTTCTAACAACTCTTTTCTTCCTCCTATCGGGAACTGTTGTCAAATTACCAAATTTATGTTTCCTTGTTACCAAAGTCGTAATCCAATATCGCAAGCGGTATAAGTGGTTAGCGACGACAGCTTACACGCACCAAGTACCAAAAACAATCGACTGGCCCTCGGCAACCATGAGCAAACAATTTCGAATCGACCAAGAACAATTCAGCGCATTGATACTGGCCTAATCGCGCTGCGCTGATTTCCTTCTTCGTCAGGCCCCGAGATGAAAGTCATATGTGTTGGTCCTAAGGTACGTATAATATGCAAAAGGAATCTGCATTATCACGACCCATATACGGATAGCAATCCGCTATTGAGTTTTAGGTCGATCGAGACGCACGATATGTTTCCAGCAGTCACAGAACAACGTGTATTCTAACGGCTTCAAACAGGCTTTCTTTGACTTCGGTTACTATCCCTGACGTTGATGCGCCAACATCATACATTGATCAAATTCCGTGTCCTGCTTTGAAGCTCTTTTAGTCAACGCTGAGAGTGTCTCAATTGAGAAGCTACTACAGAGCTTCCGCCAAACGCAGCCATGGTGCCATTCCTTCACCAGGGCTACCCTGCCAGGTCCCATCTGGAGCCATCTCGGAGTGCATCCTGACCCCAGCCAAGTCCCACGGCATGGCTCCGACAATTGCATGTTCCGTTGCGGGTGTGCCACCAGCAGATGCAGGACCGTGCCGCTGTGAGGCTTATGAATTGAAATGGGCATTGAGCCAACACTGTACCCCGTACTTTGCTGGTTGCCTTTGCAATCATCAGTGTCTGTGCTTACGGTTGTTCTGGCTTAAGTTCGGGGAACCAGCTTCTGAGTCTCGCTCGGTAAGCTGTTCTCCGAACTGCAATACTCAGCAAATTTCCGCCCACACCAAGCTTTACTTGTTACTCGATGATTACTTCAGTGTCACTATCGACGATCTGAAGCGTCTGCTATTATATTCGCTATATCTCCCTTCGGCAGTTGCGTTTGAGCGCAACACCAAGGCCTGGAGTCTTTTGTGCAGGCTCCACCCGCTTCTCAGGTTCAATTTTGCTTCGACCTGGAAATCTGTGTTTGCTATCCGTACAATCGGCCGGCAAATCAGTCACCGTTGCCCTGTCGTATGGTAACGAATCAAGTCCTGTGGCTAGTGTTGATTCACAACGGTCATCTACCATGCGGGTATCTTGGTGTGAACACCATGCAAATTTCGGGCGAGTTGCGTGCGCCATGTAACGCTCTCCCTCACACCCTTTCCTGCAGGGCAGGGTAATTTTATCCAGGGGCATTCGTCAAACAACTCATGAGATTCGAGGTGCAGGAACCTTTTATAAAGGTTCTTAACCTTTGTCATGGCTGACATTACTTTACCCGGAGTCGGCTATACCTTAATTGAGATATGCTTCGTTGGCTCAGAACCTCGATCTCAGCCTCTGGCTCACACAAGGATACCCGTATCGAACATAGCACCAAGTGCCGTTACTCAAACCCTACCCCACAAATGACAGCTGGCTCGTGATGACCTGCAGACGCTCAGGGTGGGCGGCGTACGACAGCTGCATGCGATTCAATACCGCGGTGTGCGCTTCTGAAAGTGCCGTGTGGATAATGCCGAAGCTGTTCATTCATTGATGAAGCTGAAGCTTGCTACAAGGGCAACATCTCATAGTGAGACGCGCGATAACTCCCGGAACATTAGCGTTCATCAAAACATTAGGACGGAGAAGAATCCAAATCAGTCGCTTCATGCTCTGCATGGATCAGGGTTCTCCCCATTATAAGAGATGGGTCCAGCCATGCTGCAAGCAGCCAGACTCATGATGTCATGGTTGCTTTTCATAATCTTTCCACGTCAGTCTATCCACGAGGCTGAAACCCTTTGGGACCTCCAGTACCCATCAAAGTCTTCAGGGAACAAATTATGGAGTAGTAATGGCAGAGATTGCGCAGGCTACCACCTCCAGAAGAACCGAAAAGCATTGGAAGCATGGGGGCATTGAAAAATTATTCGAGCTAGTGCTGTCGACGTGGCACCCCCTTAATCCAGTCACGTTGATTCAAGATGTACCGTTATTGAGTCTACTGATGCCCCCGCATGACAGATATCGCGAACAGAACTCTTTGGAGGCGTTGACGTCATTTCGGTTTCGCTTAGTTCTTTCACGAACTGCGTTTTCATGCCAGAACATAGCTTGGCTACTATGCTGGGGACTGGTCATCCTGCCTAACAGTTTTCCTGTCATCCTCTACCCAATTGTCCATGGCGACCAATTGGTGGAACTTTCCCGGCGCCTTACAGATATCAAAAGATGATTGTTCTCTGTTATGGTCAGGGTCCTGATTATCACCACTGCATATCACCGCGATTACTCGGCCCATACCCGCGGCGTGATTATTTTGGGCCTTGTCGCACGAACGTCAACCAGGCTTTCCTCACCGGTAATGCCCAATCTGGGAATGAGCCCTACCTTAGACAATTCTGCACCCCGTCTGCCGGGGTTGTGCATGCAACCCTGCGGTATCCCTCCACCACCAGCAAGCCATTCCTCAGGATAGCCGCAACTTTATCTTTGACCTGATTGATGTGATTGGAAACAGTATCTGGATCGACTAGAGGCGGTTTAGTACCATGGAGGCTGCAGTCGCGGCTGCATCTCAGGGGGCTATACCTCAAGAGCATACATCTTGTCGCGAAAAGGAGAAGAGATACCTGGTATCTCAGAGGCAAGATGTTTGAAGCCTTGAAGTATCAAGTCACCCATGTGGAGGGCGTACAATTTGTTTTGATATATGGCTGCTGATCGAACGACGTTCCCTAACTATTATTTCAATAGTGGTCAACCCAATGACTCTGTCACAGTTGAGAGTACCTGTCAGCAAGTGATTCGTAGTCATTCGCAACAGGAAGTGCTAGCTAATCTTTTGCTGATCATATACACAGATGAGTCAAGTACAGTTTATCATCGGCAGTTCGAATACATTTTCAGGGTCTTCTTCTTGTAGATCCACGCCTTTCAGCTTGTGTCGCAAACGAATGGTATGTTGACGGATTCAAGGTTTAGGATCAGGGAGAAAAACTCGACCTTTCCACAGCACTTTGAATCAGGGTTCCTTCTAGAAGCCTTCGGTACTGCAGGGCTTGAAGTTTGGTTGGGAACTGCCAAACCCAAGGGGGACACAATCAGGTTGATCACTACATCATCGCACGTCCTACCCATGTGCATCTGTCCTCCAAAAAAGCTTTTGGAGATGTCTGCCCCCTTCCCCACGTTTCTTGTACCTGGATTGGTCTGCCCCCTTCCCCGTCACGACTGTGTAAGTTTGGTGGTGAAGCGGGCTGATCATTGCTTGTACAGTCTATCAGCGCCGACAGGCTGATGGCACGTTGCTGGTGATGACAGGTGAAAATAACAAAAATAAACGATCCCAGGGTAAGACCACTATTTTTGGACATGCTATGTTCATTTCTTTAACGGCAATCTCAGTGGATGCGCACATGGATCTGGATTTTCAGGGTCGCGACCGGTATTGTGTGGCGGTGCTAGTGGCATGAACGTTGACGACGTTGACGTAAACTCACATCCATCCATCATACTATACTGTGGTCTCCAACTAGGCTCTATAGCTGGAAATGATTTACGTTCGTGCGGGAACTGACTCAAATGTGCCATGTCACCTGTGGTGATGAGTGACGCGAGTGTCTGAGTCGTGATATTTACGGATATCACGACTCCAAGGTGATTTTCTATCGACTTGTATAGCTACGACACCCCACAGTGGACATGCGCGATATTTCGCTTCAGTTATAATACGGTCTGAGGGATGTGTCGAAGCCATAAACTGAACGGGCAATAACGACTATTTGCCATTGGCGCAACCAAGTCTACAGACTGCAACAGAGGAAAACGACAAGTTGCAGAATCTACTACGATAAGACATATGTATGATTTGCATATGGCGACAGCAACCCTCGGGTATATGACTATCCTACGATTACTTGACAACAACCGGCGAAACAAGATTTTTCCCCATGAGCTTACAAATCATTATAGGTGAAATGACTTCGCTCAACTTCTCAGATATACATTGTTTGATCGGTCCCTGGTTCCCGTCTGGTCAATCGTTTTGATATAGGGTAGGCATTAATACAAGCTTATTACCGCACCCATACTCAGATCGACACGGAATAGGCCCCTGAGCTTCCAAAAATATCGTGACGGGACCTGTAGAGCTACATCGAGATGGGTCCTCCAACTCTAGTAACCCCACGATAGTGTTTATCGAACTTGGCATGCGGTCAGCAAAACCCTAGACTGGTCCCTTATATCAGAAACACTAAGTCTAGGATAATGTTATGTCATGATATTGTTATCTCAACCAACATCATGTTGTTGTTGTTCCGATTGTTTCTATTATTGTACACGATAACTATTATGGTAGTAGTTCCGTAGCCCGGGGCTCAATGCTAACCCACTACGTAGATTGTGAATCCGGGAGGCTTGGTCACGAGTTGGAAAACGTACGCTTTCAGATGATAGTATCACCGCTTATGTTCCATGGATCCATATCCTGTACGTGTCCGACGACGGCTAGCGGGGAGGCTCGGCTCAATACAATCAACCAAGTGATACTCTCCGAGACCTATCTGATGACAGGCATTGGTCCGGTAGTTTAGTTCATGGAAGCTCTATGCAAAAGGTATCAAGTATGTAAATACATATCTTAGTTTCTGGCTGGTTGTGAAATGCAAGATTGCTTCTGTCCTGACCGAGGAAGAAAGAGATGGACTTGCCTTGACAAACCCACCTAGCACTATGAATAATGGCCGGGGAGACCTATACTGCGGTCTTAGTGTTGATAAAAGCCCAAAACATGGCAGAAACGGATGACTGCCAGAACAAACACTCTTGTGTCTCATTTGTATCATGCCACGAGGTATATCTTCGGGTTTGAGTCTTGGGCCTCGGACACAATGGGTATGAATCATGTTACTTTATTTTTTTTTGAACTCCGTTATCTTTACAGATAGAAGGTAAAACCCAGCCGTCTATTCGTCATCACTGTCGTCTTCCTCCTCAGCATTCTCCAACCACTCCACCAAAACTCTGCACTTCTCCTTCAGTAGCGACATGCTCTCTCCCTCGACGGCTCGCTCGTTCTCCCACCAGCCCAAAATGCCATCCTCCTCAAGGATGTCGAGGGCGTACAGCTGCTGCAGCATTGCGGCGAGAAGGATACCCACACGGGATTGCTCTGGTCCTTGAGCACGTGTGAGAGACTTTTGAAGAGCGATGATGAACTCGACCTGCGCGTTCTCGTTGTCGTCCTCGAGACCGATGCCGACCTCGTTGATGAACTTTGTTGCGCCTGGACGAGAGTTGAGGGCACGATCGGCGGCCTTGCTGGGCTCGAGGCCTCCATACTCAGGGGTCATGAGCTCTACTGCGCGGTGAGCAAAGGCGCTGGCCACGGCGCGACGCATCATGGTATCAGAAGCGTCGTTGGAGAGACGCAAACCCATGAACTCAAGTTTGGCCGAGTCGAAATCGCCAGACTCGGCACGCAGTGCGTCGACAAGACCGTGAACAGCCTCGTTGTGGAAGGTGAGTTTGTCGCCGGCGTCGTCGGAGGCGAAAGATGTACGACGGGAGGGGTCACCGGCCTCAATGTGCAGGGAGTTCTCATCCATCTCATCTTCTGAGATTTGAGAAGAAAGTGTTGACACTGAAGAGGTGGAGATGTTGAACTGGGCCAAGTTGTAAATCAGGCTCTTCTGTAGCTGAGATGGATCTCTCTCATCGAGGTCCTCGTCATCAGGATCTGTGAACTTGGCGGCATTGGTGCTGGCTCCAAGCAGCTGGGTGTCTGGAGTCACAGGATTGCCCTCAAAGTCAACACAAGAGACTGCAGTGTCCTTAGGTATCGTAGCGCTCTCGCCAACGCTGACACCAAAGGAGATCAGACCACCCTCGGATATGGAAGAATTCTTGCCAATGACGGCCGAGTCTGCCACTATAGACTGGTATATCTTTGCACCGTCTTCGATGGTGGTGTCGTCCCAAACGTAAGAGTCCACCAAAACCACATTGGCGCCTATCTTGCAGTCTCTGCCAATAATGCTGTTAGAGATGTTACTTCCTGAGCCAATGTTGCTGTCACGCCCAATAACAGAATTTGAGACTTTGGCATCGTTTGCGTAGAATGCACCATGTTCGGCCACGACGCCATGGATATGTCGTTGGTATGACTGCTTGGGCACGATGTTGCATTCTGGAATGAAAGGATATGTCCATCGGTCGAGAACATCGCGACTGACGGCATCGTACTGCTGCAGGTTGCTTGCTCGTGCGGCGTAGCCCTCCTCGCAAATCTCGGTATAGATCATCTTGCCGTTCAGCTCCCAGTCCTTGAGTACGCCATGCAGGAAGTTCTTTCTGGGAAGTTCGTAGTCGAAGCTTTCTGACCAAAGGGCAAGGACTTCAGGTGTGCAAATGTCGATCTCGGCATCGATGAGGTCGGATCGGATTTCGAACTCGGTTGATAGCTCGTCCACAACAGCCGGGTCCAGTGACATATATCGGTCGCTTGTCAAGGGGTCCATCTCGTCGTAGTGAAGACATCGCCGAGTCTTGGTGTCAACAACAAAGATAGGAGTAATTCCGTTTGTCTTTGTTCTGTGATCGTCTTCCCCACCACTGCGCAACACCATCGTCATAATGTTGGCTGCACTCTCTTCCCTGCGCTTTCGATGCGCCGCCAGAGCATTATCGAGCATGATGTTTGATACCAGATCGCCGTTTACGAGGATAAAATCACCATCAACAAGTGATCGCTTGTCCATATCACGAAGGACATCACCAGCTGATCGTGCGTCGGAGACTCGAACGAATTGAAGGTGTGAGAAGGGAGACGTGCGCGCAGCACTTGACCATCGAGAACGGCCGATGTAATCTTCGACTTGATCGGTATGAGCACCGCAATAAATGTAGACTTCGTTGACGCCATTCATTGCTAGGAACTCGAGGGTATACTCGATGAGAGGGACGTTTGCGAGGGGAAGAAGACACTACGAATAGTCTCATTAGCATGAGCACATACACCATATCAGGATTCGGTGCAAGTGTTACTCTTGGTTTCTCAGTCGTAAAAGGCCTGAATCTGTCTTGGAAAGAGTCGGCGATAACCTGGAAGACAAACTGTGAGCTTGCGCTGCTCTTAATCGATATGATACCCCGCCATGTCACCTACAACCGCCTGAAGAACATCCTCGCTTTTGCTCTCGCCTCCTGACTTTGTGGCCTTTTTGCCCTTTCCGCTGTTACCCTTGTGCGACATGTTGTCGGTGTTGAGAGCGTTGCGTCTGAGTTGTTTGGGCGAAGGTTGTCAGGTTGATTCGAAGCGCACGTAGAATAGAACGTGGGGCTATGTTAAATTTCCAGTGACTCAATCGACATGCCCGCCTCACCTCGGTGTGGTGCCTTCACCTCGGTGTGTAGCGTGGGACATGGCCTGCTGAGTCATCAAACGTGCCTTTCTTTTAGGTCTTGCTTTGGGCTTCACACGGCCCGTTACCTTTCAACGACCTTTATTGTGGAAGTTTAATTGCTCTTCCTCGAACGATGAGCCTCGATAGAGTTCAGTGAATATTCCAGCTACTTGACTGGCACGATAGTTCGTTGTAATACTCTACTCGTGCGCCTACGTGCTTAATACGTCTGTGAACTTTTGTTACCGCCTCTCGCAAGGTTGGCAACTCGGATTGACACAAATCGAAGCTTGCTTGGGATTGTCACCTACATTTGCTGCTTGCTAGTTATGTCGGCTATGGGGTAATCAGAAAACTCAACCACTAAGGTTTGCGGTGTAATAAAGAAACGAACAGAAAATACGCCCAAGTATGATAGATTGACTCGATCATTTCGTTCCTACGATCTGAGTAGTCGATTCTTCTAATAGCCCGAAAGTTGGACATGATGCCGCATGCTCATTGGAATAATCAAATGAGTATTTTTGGTTTCTCTCTAATGGTAAGCCCAATGATTGGTTCAATTGAAGCGTGGTTAGCCTTTTGAGCACAGCTGACAATCGAAAACTGGCCTGATGTGGCGTCTTTGGAACGAAGCCAGCTGCCCTGTTAGAGCTATCGCACGAGCCTTGTGACATATCAACAACATGCACTTGCTCAGGAACAAGCAAGAGGTTTCTGAATGGGAAGAACCAGTGTCGTTTCGGTTCCGGGAGGCGGCAGAGCCCGGTTCAAGGACTAACCAGGGATAGTTATTCAGGCGGCACTGTTGAGGAGCCCGATGAGTTTCGGATTAGTTATCCATTTATTTATTTTTTCCTGTCTCTCTCAGACATGATCAGTTTGTTATGAGGGCAGGCGAGTCAAGGGGCTCTCTACACAGCTGGAATTGTTTTGAATACTACCCGACTAGAATATCGTACTAAGTATTTATCAACTCGCCCTTGTTAGACCCGAAGCCCCGATGAAATTGTCCGAGACAAAGTGATATCAAAACTTGAAATCTGATAGCGCCTCCCTCTTGGCCGCGCGATGAGACAAATGTGCTGGTCGGGATGGCCGAAGACGGTTGTGGGTGAATCATCTTGCAACAAGTCTAGCGGTGTCTTGAAATGTCTTGTCTCGTAGAATTAGGTGCAGATGTCTCTTGAGCTGTTTTCGTCCGTCCAGTCACGCGTGCAGGCTGTCATACAAATGGCCCGGCAGCTGCCCAGTTAAAGTGCCTGTAGCGTCGATACGTACTGCGTAACGTGCTGTCTGAGTGCTCGGAGCATATGCGGAACAATTGAAATAAAAAGAAAAGAAAAGAAAGAAAAGAAGGAGAAGAAGAAGAACCCACACAAACAGTCGACTATGCGATCAGTGCATACCGAGCTACGGAAGCCCGAGTAATCTTCCCGACAGCTATTGCCTTCCAAGGAATTCAAGGGTCCTCGTCCCCCTGTGATTATCAACCCCGCAATCTATGATACCTAGGATAGGCTGCTTACAGGCACTTGCATATCTTACAGAAGAATTCTCCTCGATAGTGAGTGCCTGCCTACTACCTACAATAAAGCATAGCGCAAGATACCTCCTGCTTCCTTCCATTTTTAAAAGATTTCTCAGCCGTGTAGGATTGGCATTGGCAGGTGATTAGTAGGTGGTCTATGCGGTTCGCTATCGAGGTTGCTGTTTCCATATCTGTGGTTCGCACACAGTGTGTCCGCATCCGTTCCTGCAGTTGCACTGTAGTTACCCGCTTCGTTCTCGCCCTCGTTCCTTACAACGGCCGCGGTCTCGACCACGCAGGCCTCTCGCTTGTTTTTTAGGTACGGTATTTTATCCTCCATGTTTGAACCAGGCACAGCACAGCTATCGTAATCTTTAAGAGTCTTTTAAACCCTTTGCAAACATGGTTTCCTACGCGCGGGCATACTGCAACTTCAACATCCGCTGCTCAGCCATCACCAACTATTGCACTATACGGTACAGAATAACTCAGTGCTCAGCATCCCGTAACAGCAACATATGCGAATAGAACAGGCTAAAAGACGAATCGTCACACCCCGGCCATGCTTGTAGCTACTTTTAGACAGAGTCCGCTTCCGCTCCCACTTCTGATCCTACCGTACAGAGCTACCAGTTAACTAGTCTAGTCTGTACTGTACAGTACTGTACGGTACTCAACATTGCTTCGTCAAACTCAGCCTCATTGATCTTGTGCGGCTAGATCCGCATCATGACATACGCGAACAGCTGCTCATTCCTGGCCATATTTGAATTGGACGCTATGCTGCTGGTCAAGGACTGTTGTGGCCACTCTGGCCCAATAACAACCGAAATGCGTACAGCAATTGACAGGACAGCAGATTTGTTCCTCTCAGGACTTAAGATTTGATTATGCTAACTCTTTTACGGCTATGTTTCCTAATTTGCGTTCGCCCGCTACTGGCTTGAGTGGGCAAGCTCCGATCTTCTTGCTCGTTGACTCTCCCCAGGATCTTGAAAGGACCCAGATATTATCATTAATATGCATGTTGATGTGGCCTATGTTGGGTCCTAATTTCAACATACATAACTCATGTCTCGAAACATACCTTATTCATCCATGACAGCGAGTCGCACTATCGATCCAGCTTTGAGCTCCAGCAACAGTTAGTTGTATGTGAAAGCAACAAAGCCTGCCGTGACCTTGTGGTTTAGTAGCTCAGCCTCATACTGTTGAAATCGAGATTATCGGAGCATCTCGCATCAATATATGAGCAAGGAAGAACTATACTTTAGTGTTGGAGAAAATGATCGAAGCCCCAACTTGCCGGGTGTTAAGCTCGAGTCATGAGCTGCGATATGTATTCCAGCATTCCACAGCGTGCTGGAATCACAGTAACTTGGTCTCAAGATCATACTCAGAGAGCGAAAGCTATATCTGTTTCTCCCGAGTCCGATTGGTTATGGCAAAATAAGAAGCTGACGCTTGCTGACAAAATGACTCGGACACTTTATTAGGTACGTACGAAAGTAGCTGGAGTGCGATTGCATCGTGAAGCAGAACACAGCTCCTCTTATTGTTTGCTACTCCACTACAACCCGCATCGACTTTCTCCCTGCATGGCGCAACATGACATGGCTTTAGAGATGGATATAAGACACGGAAAGTTTGCAACAACCCTCTTGTTGGAATTACCACGTACGCAAGAGATGTAATATAATTAGAGTAAGAAAAGAGAGACACAATCCGATGAGATTCTATTTTCTCTTTGCTTTTTTCTAACTAACGTCTCGTCATGAGCGGCGCTTCTTATCTGAAATTGATGAAGGTGGATTGCCATAAATGGCGCGAGAAAAAAAAGAAGGAAAAAACCCCCCCCAAAAAAAACCACAATCAACATGCCGCACCAGGACAATAACGGAATAGACATCTTAATAACTGAATGATTCTCGTTTCTTCCCCATCCCAGGATTTTTCCAAGCAGAGCTTAGGTCGCATTGTGATCACGGTGCGCCATGATCACCTCCACGCAGTCGACGTAGGGGCGATCTTCAGTGCAACTGGGCAGCCAACCAAGAGTCAAAGGCTATGATGGGTGACAAGGGGACACCCCACAGCGACGGTCGCCAGACTTGTTCGCGCAATAGTGCTCCATTCCCACCGCGATCTTAGTTAAGGCTAAGCCAACCTTGGCTGGAAGTGCCCACTCCGGCTCTCAAGCTTTTCCTTCTGTTTGCTGTTGCATGCGCCTTCGCCTTGTTCGTAGCATCAGCAGCGACAGTTATCCGTGAATATCAGGATTAGCCAGCACAGGCCCCTGCCCCAGCCGAAGTGGGAAGTGCCATCCATATGCTCCCGGAAGAGAGCGTATTGAAGCGGCAGCGGTACTCAGTACCTAGTCGATATCCACATCGCTGAGCAAAACGACAAGTCACAACGACCCCCCGCCAAAGCCAAGCCACGCCCAGTTCAGTTCAGAAACAAAAAGCAGGCTCAGACTATTCCGTTCCACGCCTGTGCCCACACCCACTCACACAGCCTCCCGACTTTGTCTTGAGATACAACTCAGGCCCTGTCCCCGTTTCCCGTTCTCCATTCCCTCCATTTTCCGCCCCTTTGGTTTTGCAATTGCGACGGCCCTCACCCATCGCATTGCCATCCTATACCTTCTTGCGACGGGCCTCATATCCGACCTCTAGCTCCCAAGCTCGCAAAGCTCTGCGACCCCTGGAGCCTTCTGCGCTTCAACTTAACATCAACGCGTCCGCTCCTCGAGTCCCCCAGTCCTGCTCCTGGCCCTTACACCATTGTCATTTGGCTTCGGCGCATTCAGATCAGTCCTCGGTGGCCTCAACAGACTAGAACAACACTGTTTTGAATTGTCGTTACCTAGGATTCGACAGCGATCAACGGCGACTCGGCCCGGTTAAACGCCTCTTCTATCGGTTATCCGCTGCAACGACTCTTTACCGAGCAACTCTCTTCCCAACATATTGTCGACGGTAAAAATCATAGCGAAACAACCACGCGTAATCATCAAAAGACCGAATACACTCTTCCAATGTCTGCCGGCGACGGAACACCAACCCCTGGGGTTGGTGGCAGCAATGCCAGCGAATTTGTAAGTTCAGTCAGTTACGGTTGATTACATCACATCTAACACTTCTAATAGGTTCGCAAGCTCTACCGGTACTGTTGCTTCCAACAATTTGTACATACGTGAATGCTAACAAAATTTAAGAATGCTTGAGGACCCGGCACATCAAGACGTTGCTAGATGGGGCAAAGATGGCGATACTTTCGTTGTTGTAGAGGTAGGGATCAAGCTGATGCGGCTACGATGAATAAATGCTAACAAGCGCAGAATGAAAAATTCACGCGCTCCATCCTCCCTAAGCACTTCAAGCACAGCAACATGGCTAGTTTCGTCCGACAACTGAACAAGTATGACTTTCATAAAGTGCGACAAACAAATGACAGTGGCTCTGCGGCCAACGGTGCCAACGTATGCTCCATCTAACTATTCAATATTGATCACATACTAAACCTTGAGCATAGACTCTCGAATTCAAGCATCCCAACTTCAGAGTGGGTAGTAAGGATGATCTTGATAACATTCGTCGAAAAGCACCCGCGCCTAGGAGAACGCAGGCCACAGAAGATTTCACAACCAGCCACCACATCAGTGTCATGACTGAACAGCTCACTGCCACGCAGCAGCAAGTCCAACAGCTCCAGGAATTATTCACTGAAGTCTCCCAGACCAACCGTCTCCTTGTTAACGAAGTCTTGACGCTGCAAAAAATGCTCAATGCTCAGAAGCAATCTCAACATGAAATGCTCAACTACTTGTCACCTTCCAGCAACCGACACCAACAGAGCATGCACCTCAACGTCGGCACCTCTCCTCTGGATGGTAGTGACGACTCGGCACCTGAATTGAGACGAGCTCGCGAGCTTCTGTCGAGTGTAACACCTGATCAAATTGCCGATCGCGAGTTGGAACGTCTTCAGGGTGTGTATGGATCACCGGCCGATTCTGCAGTTGTTATCCCACAAGCCTCGATGCCCATGATGCATGATCCGATGAACGACATCAACCGCTATCCCGTGTATCCAGTGGGTCAAACTGTCGGGATTGATCCTTTCCACTCGGATCACATCCACAAGATACCTTACGCGATGCCTAATGATTCGAGCGCCAACGCCATGCAGGAAGTGCCTGCTCCTCAGCCCATCAACATCCAGACCCACGCAAACTCCAACCCGTCGACCAACTCGGCCCTCACCTGGGCATCGCGGAAGCCCAGGATCTTCCTTGTGGAAGACGACCCAACGTGTGCGAAGATCGGTATCAAGTTTCTCAAGTCGATGGGATGTGAAGTCGAGCATGCTGTACGTGAATACTCTGGCATAGAACTCCGAGTTCGATCAGACTGACAATTGATTTAGCAAAACGGAGCGGATGCATACAGCCGCATCACAAGCGTTGCCCGTGATCATTTCGATATGATCTTTATGGACATCATCATGCCTAAGCTGGACGGTGTCTCGACAACCATGTACATCCGACAAGACTGCCCTGCTATCCCAATTGTTGCCATGACGTCGAATATCCGATCTGACGAGGTCCACTGTTATTTTGAACATGGTGAGCACCGTAATGAGATCTGTGGTTGAGCGCAGAAGCTAATGGTGCGTAATTAGGTATGAACGGGGTCCTGGCTAAGCCATTTACCAAGAGCGGAATGCAGAAGATCGTCGAGAATCACTTGAGCTATCTTCTCAAGGGCTATGATCCTTCAACCCAACAAGAGTCCGGTTCAGGATACGTAGTTGGCGGCGCAGGCTACATGAACCCTCCCAGCAACTTGAACACACCAGGTGGAACAGCTTTCAAGTTCGAGACAACGCCTACACCCCCAGCGACTGGCGCAACTTGGTCCCCAGGACAAATGCCACAGCAGTCTCCTCTTACCACAGGGATGGATCAAGGGTACGGCATGGTGACTGGCACGAACCAATACGGATTAACACCAACGAGCGCCAGCAGAGCCAGCTTCCCTGGCCATGTCTCGCAAAATAGTCAGGGGCGTATGGACGGCCAAAGTCCCCCCGAAAAGCGGCAGCGCACTTATGTCTGAGTTTGTACATGAGGGATCGCATCCTTGGGTTTGTCTGACGTATGCGCGTGGCTACATCGTGAGGAGTACGGCGTTTGGAGCGAAATAATATGGGAACTTCTTGACACTGGTGGACTTGCGCGTCTAATTGATTGGGAGAAATATTTCATGTCGGAATTTCGCATTTATGATCAGGGAGACGTCGCATCGGATCCCTTAACGAGTAAAGGTGTTCAGCAAGATACGGAAGACTGGCCGGTCAGCGAGGATTGTTATTTAGTTACGGACACGGACGGCACGCATCTGGTTCTGTCAATCCAAGTGAATGGTGCGTTTGATGAACAGATTTGATACCTGCAATAATATCACTGTCTTTGGGCGAGACGCAAGGAATCCTTCAATGAGATTCAAGATGTCGGACTGTTGATGTGCTGATTCATGTTTGTTCTGTCAATGGTTACATCGAGTTTGACGTTTGATGCTGTTGCCTGATGTCCACGGCGACGAGTCGAATCGAAGCGTCCAAGGCTATACTTTCCGAGTCCATGTTGAGCTTTGGTTATTCTTGTTGATGTGACGTATGTTGTATGGGTCATATTATACCGACGCACGCGAGTGAGTAGTGATGGATGGGCTATAATAATGCCGCTGATATAACTTTCAAGTGACGGCTACTTAAAAAGAATCATAGCACTTTCAGAACAGGAGATTGGAATAGTTCCAAGCAGGGGAAGAGATGGTAGATATATACCCAGCACATTCGCCATAATGTTTGCAAGGTTGTGTAAGTGTGGCACAAGGAAGTGCAGATCGATTGAGTTCTGGACCGCTTCGAGTGGTGGGGTTTGGACACAGATTTCCGCGAGGCTTCATCGAGAAGGGCCCTTTTTTTTGTGGAAGTTCCCATAATGTAGTATCTCCGCTGTTGCACTGCAGAAAGGGAGTCATGTTGCTCTCCCGTAGGCCCTGACCCTGGGCTGGACCGTTATTTGTGGAGGCAGTGCGCGCGGTATGAAGTCGCGGTTTGCGTTATACAAGGTCATTACGTATAAATGATGTTTGTGTTTTTTTTTTCTTTTTCTTTTTCCTTCTTTCTTATTTTCTTAGATTCTGTCTGTCGATTGAGATTATGGAACAAACGAAATGTAGAGCAGCTACTCATTACTTCGAGATTACGTTAATTGGCAACAAGACAGTGAAACTTGGTGATTATCGTGAAATCGGGAGAGTGAATGAGTACCTGTGTAGGTAGTCAGTTGTCCTGCACGCAATTTCTATCCCCCTGTCTAAGATGGACATTCTTACCAATTTCGAAGAGTCTCGACTGCGCTCCTGCAGAACTAGAAGGTCGAGACAAGGCACTAACAAAGGTCAGGACCAGTCTCTTTCACTAATGACATGAGACAATGACGTCGGTGCGTCCAATGTTATTCTTATCTGAGAGCTTTAATAATAACCCAAGCAAAGCATACCTACACTTTACCCAGGTAAGCAGCCGTTAGAATTTGGGGCGGAAAGTTGAATTAAGCATATGCAAGGGAAATTCCAGAATAATTGTGTTTTAATTCACGGGAGAGGAGATTCACTGCAACACTTGGACATAACAAACTTTGTACATAAGTATTCAACTTTAGTCTGATCGACCCTACTAAACGCCGTGCCAATGGTATAGATGCATATATACAACTCAAGTCTTCCTTCTCATTGTTATTCGTCCCCGCCTCTGGCAGTACAATCCATCCATTCATTACCTATGAAACAACCAAAACCATGGAAAATTTTCAAACTATCTTTGTCTCCTATTTCTTCCCCCCCTAGTGTCTTGCTCTATCTTCTTTGCTTCTTCTCAACCTGCTGGGTCGAGAACGAGCAGAACTTATCCTTGATTGCCACAACCTCATATGTACCCTCCTGGCTTGCCTTGACCACCTTGCTGTGTTCATAAGAGACATCGTGTCTCGTCTCGAGAACAACACTGCGCTGGCCCTTCTTGGCGTTGGAGCTGCGCGTGTAAGTGAACTCGAAAGGTGGTGTGCCCCAGAACTCAAAGGAGATGTCTACTTCATTGCCTTCATGGATGTCGACACGAGACTGCTTTCCTCGACTGATCTGGACACTAGGTAGCGGGTGAATTGTCTTGGGAATGTTGACAGCAGCACGGCATTCGCTAGCCTTGTCCGAGATACTAGTGATGGTGAAGTCGCCAGGCTTCTCCGCAATACGGCGGAAGTTGGTTGTTTGTGACTTAGCATTCCATCGGCCATTGAAGTCGTAAGAAATATCGAATGGAGGTGTGCCAGACAGAGTGTAGGCAATGCGCTCACCGACACAGTAGTCGCGTCGAGACTCGAGAGGGTAGATGGATGGCGCCTCGTACAAGTGGATTTGCACCGACGGTCCCCCATGCTCGTACTTGCGCTGACAGCCTCTGGCGTCTCTGACGGTGCGAATGCGGACCTGCTGTGCGCCAAGGCGGAGGTGTTGACGAGGAATCCTGATGCCGTATGAGTTGGAATCGATGGAGGGAATTCTGTAAGTCTCAGCAGGAGATCCGGCTTGGTGCTTGATCTCAACTTCGACGTAGAAAGGAGCTTCTCCAGTGAGCTTGATCGGGATCCTGTCTTCGTGTTCCTGCTCCTCCATGCAGTACTTGAACGATTGCCCTGGTTTCGTAAACCCAGCCGAAGGCTTGGCGTTCACGCGCTGCGTGACAGTAAGAGGATGGAAGTTCTTGTCGCTATTGTAGAGATTATCGGCAAGAGCAGAGAACTTGTAGGTATAGTCGCCAGCCTTAGTGGTGTCCATGGAAATGGCTGCCTTTGCAAGAGCAGCATCAAAGTCTTTGCGGGTGAAAGCCTTGGAGCCCTTGGCAGGCTTGTGTGTAACATCGTATTGCACATGATAGGGAGGTGATCCTATAGAGAGTTAGTAGTGAACATGGATCGTGGGTTTATGGTACTTACCCTTCAGGTTAACTTCGAATCCATCAATATCTCCTTCACAGATATCTTGCTTGACGAACGTCTCGCCATCGAACTTGACACTAGGAGACTCAACAATGGAAATCTCGGGTCTAGGGAACCAGCCAACTTCGAACCGGGATGCCGTTGGCACAACTGATCCAGGGCACTGGCTATCTCGGACGTCGATCAGTTCGTAGGTGCCTTGGCTCTTGACCAGAAGGTTGTCATTTGCGTTGTTTGCGCGCTTGGTTAACACTTCGCCATTGCCGTTGAGGTTCTTGTAGGTGATCTCAAAGGGAGGCTCTCCCTCGAGTCGCAGAGGCAGGCGCAAGTGTGTATCTTCCACAGCCATGATCTTCTGCTTGTGCTCGACGAAGCCGAAAGCGGCCCGTGGCTGTTGGCGCCGCACGGCAATCTTGACCTGATCCTGGAGGAAAGTCTTGCATCCCCGCTTATCCTGAACGCTGCTCAGAGCAAGGATGTATTCTCCTCCCTTGCGGAGCGTATTGGTCTTGATCCTGAAACTGTTTTCTTGAACACCAGTGACTCGCTCTGTCTTGCGCTTGCCGTCGTGGACAATCTCCCACTCCAAATTGAAGGGAGCCTCTCCATAGAGGATAACATCAAGTTCAACTTCCGAGTCGAGACAGGCGTTGACGACACCGCTGGTGCTGGCAATCTTGGCCGAGGCAGCAGGCTTCACGACCTGCTCCAGGACCTTATCGTCGCCAGTGAGAGGCTGGTTCTCATACACAGCGTCGTCAACGGACTTGAAGACATACTTATGACGACCTGCCATCTTCGGTACCAGCTCCAACTGGGATCGCAGGCCAGGAACACGGTGGGATTGTTTCTCAACATGCCCGTCACTAGTGACGATATCGTAACGAACCACGAAGGGAGGTGTTCCAACGAGGTCTAAATCCACTCTCAGACCAATAGAGTTGCCTGCACATTTGTCGGGGATCTCCTCTGTGCGAATGGAGAGCGAAGGCTCCAACGGGTTCAAAAGAAGGCACGATGATGGCTCCTTGACTTCGCCTTTGCAAGAGCCGCTGGAGATGGTCTTGAGGGTATAAAGACCGGGTTCTGAGACAAAAGGCTTGTCCAGCGCGTTCTTGGCGCTATAGCCTCCAATTGATACATCGTCTCCGTGCTCTCCGCTGTTAGTTAGCGAGTTGATGGGAGAGAATTCCCAGGTGACCTCATGGGAAGTATCGTCCTTGGAGCCAGCCAGAGAAAAGTCAACAGGAAGTCGAACGGAGCGGCCCTTGGCAACCTTGAACGGGTTACGCAGGTCACAGCCATTCATGCTTGCCTTGGGGCGCTCCTTGACCTTGAAGCCATATTTCAAGCCTCTTGAACGGGCTTTGTCAGAATCCTCTTCCAACTCGGCGTATTTGACAACGTTGCCAAAGGCATCATAGACTTCGTCGATAGAATACTCCCATTTGCCGGCGGAGGTCATGGACTCGTTAAGACCGACTGTAACCTTCTGAGGTCGCGCCCACGAGACATCGTCTTGGTCATCCGAAACGAGACTAGAAGAAGCGCCAAGGAGAGGCGAGGAAAACCCATCAGGCTGAAGACTCTGGAAATGGAAACTGTGGTCTTTTCCGTTGATGGTGCGACTGTACTGAATTTTGAGAGGCGGTGTACCATATACATCCAGAGAAAGATCAGACAGTTCCTGAATACATCGCTGGGAGTCCGAGGATGCTCGGATCCTAGCTTGAGGACAGGGAACCACATATGTGTCTTTAGTAGCACGCTGAACCTCAAGCTTGTACTCGTCCAAAACTTTGCCAAGTCGATAGACACCCGGCTTCTTAATCGGATAGTCCCATTGGAAGCCGAACGTAGTCTGATCGGTGTTGTGCTCTCGGATTTGTTTGGCGACCCTGTTGACCTCTCGGCTGGGAATTTTGATTGTTTCCTCCTTGTTCGAGTCGAAGTCGAGTCGGATCAATTCGATTTCGGCAGGAATAGTGGCATTGAAGTAGATGGGAAGGTCCACGACATTCTTTGGCTTTGCGGTCAAACAGAAGGGGGTTCCCTTGGGATTGAGGATAGCAGAGCCTTCAGGCAAGATATTGATGATTTGCTTTCCCATGATGAGGGAATGGTTGTTGAGAATAGTCGATACCTTGACATTATGCTCGGAGATTGATATTTCGCGGTCGTAGAGAACTTTGGCGAAACCGAGAATCCATGACTGCCATGGAATCTGTATATCAATTAGTGCCTGCTGGTCATCATTGAAGAATTCGATAGACTTACGGGAATGTTGAACATAAGCATGTAATTAAGAACAAGATGCAGAGAGAATATAGTGGTAACAACAGGTTGGGAGAGCTCCAGCCATGGTATCCTCAATTCTGGCACTCCAAAAAGGAAGGCAAAGTCAATAAAGATCCATTTTAGGAACAGAAACCAAGACGAGTCGCCATCTTCAACCACCTGGAGCCAATCGTAAAGCTTCCATGCCCACAATAGGACGTAGACACCAAAGGCGTAGAGACGTTGCTGAGGAGCGTCGAGAACGGTCAGAGGAATGACAGGCTGGCTAACGGTGGCCTGAGGTCGAGAACTCTCGGGCGCGAGAGGCAACGAAGGAGACCTTGCTGTTGAGCCCTTTCCGTATGATGGTGAGCCGGCCGAGCTAGGAGTTTGTTGATTGTTATGTCGTCGAGTGATAGCTGGGGTAGCTGGGAACCCAGACCGCAGGCGGGGAGTCGATGTGCTCATGGCATTCGCATTACGAGGATATAGACGCGCCTAAAAAGAAATCATAGATGAGCAAACCAAGTCGCAGCCTGCAAATGAAGGGGCGACAGGTTGTTGCGCGTTGGATGAGGTTGAAGGGTTGAAGTGCTTATGTTATGTTTTGATGCCAAAGTAAATTGTTAGTACATACTTTTCACGGATGATGGAAATTCCTTGAGGAAACTGCGTCACGTCTGGCTCCAGTTGGACGGACGCGCCTCACCCCTGCTACTTTGGAGCTACAGTGGGTACAGAGCAGTTGCAGCCTAAGCTTCAGTGGCTTGTAGCACCCAGGCAATGATTGTACTATGGACTCCCTCATCTATAAAGCAGTACAATTGCTTGATACTACCTAGCTTCTACTTGACTTTATCCAGTAATCAATGGTACTGAATTGTAGTTTTGAAAGATAAAGTGATAGCATTCTTCAACACATCAACGAAATTCTTTGACAAACACAAGTCAGAAGAGATAGCTCTGCTATTATTAAAGATTGCTCATTGGCCAATAGCTATGATTTGGCGCTAATAACTCCAGTAAACCGTATGTTTTTGGTTACCTTAGTAGGTACCTAGGACAAGAGCTGTGCTACCTATGTCGCATGTTTGATTTCCATGCCTTTCATTTGATCTCATTCTTTCAAGCTCCTGCATGCAACAGGTACTGCTTCCTTCATGATCCATATCATAAAGCTGTCAAGCATTTCTACAAATTGACTTCTCATAGGTAGTTCTGCCCATGCTTCTTTACATTTTTATTCAATTATTCAGAATCTAATGTGCTAGCTATCTATTATCAGACGCACAAGCATTCTCATTGTTAAAGCACTGCAAATCATCATCTACAGAGAAGAGGAGCATAAATAGCCATCATGATACCTTGAGCTATTGTGTTTTATAACATTCAGGGTAAGACCCATCTCAGGCTCTTTCACTCTAGGCGTACACAGAAAGTGGCACGGGCTGTGACACAGAAAGTAAGTGGTTCAATATTCGAGCCTACTCACCTACCTGCCTACCAAATCTTTCGGGCAGCTGCTTGATTGATGGATTGCATGGCGCACCAATATCTGCAACCAGGCTCGATTCAATAAAATAGCAATACGTCACCTTCTACCGTGCTTAGAGAGGGATATTGCTTACTTTATTGGCCTTTTCCTGTCTGATAACATCTTCTTTGTTCCAGTGATACTTGCTTACCAGACCTTGAGCATCGCCAATAATCTTCACCTTCACCTTTACCTGCTCTAACCAAACCGCCAACCATATCCATTAAGATGAATGGAATACAAGCTGACGACAAATTGCAGACTGATGAAACAACATCCAACGTGCTACCGCTACGTCGTTCCAATCGTCTAGCTTCCAAACCTCCCCAGCAAAGCAAGGCCACAGCCGATATGAGTGGGCCAAGGCGAAATCCTAAGCGCAAGGCCAGTGAGGCATCGAACGAGGTGAATCAGCGCATCAACTCCGATGAGCTTCTCAATGAGGCCCTAGCACCGCTATCTCAAGAAGATATCGAGGAGTGGGAAGGTTGGATAGAGCTTGAGTCGGAACCAGCTTTCTTCAACATCATACTTCGAGACTTGGGCGTTCAGAATGTCAAGGCGCAAGAAATCTTCACCATTGACCATGAATCACTTTCACTCCTACCGTAAGATTGCTGCAAGAACTTTGTGCCCTAGCACATGCTCACGTTCTCTTAGGCAGCCAGTGTACGGCTTGATCTTCCTCTTTCAGTACCTTCCTGGAATGGAGGAGACGAATGAAGAAGAAGACACAAGCAACGTGTGGTTCGCAAACCAGGTACGTTATCCCCAATAGACAGACGCAAATATACTGATAGCATGTAGACTACCAACAATGCATGCGCTACTGTTGCTATGCTCAACATTGTCATGAATGCTGAAGGGATCGACCTCGGCGACAAATTGCAAGCCTTCAAAGACTCAACAAAAGACCTCAACACCGCCCTACGTGGACATCAAATCAGCAAGAACAAATTCATCCGCACCATACACAATTCTTTCACGCGTCGTATGGACCATCTCAACGCTGACCTATTTCTCGAGAACGAATCTTCTGACGCGAAGTCTACTCTAAACAGGAGACGCGCAGCGCCAAAGGGGGGTAAAAGGGCACCTCCACTAAGAAAGAAGATGAAGTCAGACTACGGGTTTCATTTCATCGCCTATGTTCCTGCAGGAGGCTATGTGTGGGAGCTGGATGGGCTTCAGTACAAGCCTTGTAGGCTGGGTAGGCACACCACGTCTGATAGCTTTTGTGCATCGTTCTTGGCTAATCATCCATCCAGATGCAGTACCTGGTCCATACGACTGGACAACGGTTGCTAGACCTCAGATTGAGGCCCGAATGCTGCAATACGAAGAAAGTCAGCTTTCTTTCAACCTTCTAGCACTCTGCCAAAGCCCCTTGGCCACACACTCACAAAACATTGCCCGTACTGCAGCATCTTTACATTACCTATATACCAACATCAAACTTTCCGAGTTTGAGATGCTTGTCCGCGGCGAAAAGTTTCCTCTCGACATCAACGATGAGTACCAACTTTCGGAATTCAACCTTACCAAATCAGATGTTACAAGTGCACAGATCCCCACGTCTCTTCACGATAAGCTCAAGCGACCTAATTTCGACACCCAGTCCGCTTATGAGCTGTATCAAGAACTTGTCATAGAAGTCAAGGCCGCCATTGGAGAGTACCGCGCGGAGATGACAGCCATATCGGACGATCAGCAACGAGTTAAGGGGCGCAAGAAGGACTATGGACCTGCGCTGCACAAGTGGATGACGAAACTTGCCGAAAAGGGTGTTTTGGAAGATGTTATCAAAGCAACATAATACATTTGGAAGATCGGGACCAGCATAGAGTAGAGTATAGGTCACTCCTGGAAGATCAAGACATCCGAGCAATTGAAAAATAGATTCTATTATAGCAATATCCTGCACTCATTCCCATTACCTATAGTCCTCCTTTTGCGAGCCGTAGCATCCCCAAAACCGACTTATTAAAGCGCCGAGCACAAGCTGATGACCGCCCAAACACCTGGCATGCGTATTAATACAAACAAAACAGCCAGCACATCACGAAATCTGCTAGAGAAGTGAAACGTAAAGCCCCTTCTAATCGTCGGGGTATTGTTCCGTGATATTGGACACAAACGTGCACGTCTCAGCATTGAATCGCTTGAAGAACTTTCCAGCTTGGCGGAACAGAGAATCTGGAATTTCGCTCGGATCCTGAATCAGTACGATATTATCTTCGGCGACAACATGTCGTTCAGGCCCTGTTGTGCGTCTATAACCTCCGAATCAGCTTCACAACATCAATCGAGGATTAGGAAACAACTCACAGGCATGTGTAGAAGGTCTTGTTGCGGGGACGCAGCCGGTTAGGTAGTTCTGTATCGCTGTTATCGTCGAGCGTCTCGTCAATAGCCACAGTATGTGGCATGGGTAAACGCCGCGTACCCTGGTCGGTCCAACCGTTGACAGCACCGATCCAGCCGTATCGCCGGTGTTTAAAGACCTGTCCAATCTTGTAAAGCACATGTTGTGTTCGCGCGCTGTTCCTACGGAAAACTGGGGGTGGAATTTCATCAAACTCATCCACGAGGTATATAACCTCGCGGGGGTCATCCCACCGACGGGGGTTGTTCCTCATAATCCTCTCACGAAGGGGACCAAATCGATCGTACAAAGGAAAAATGTACTTCTCAACGAGCCAAGCATCTACGTGCCAGTTCTTGGCGAATCGGTTCAGGAACGGCTCCAGAACCTCGTCCCATTCAAAAGAGTCGACTGGCGTGAGGAGAAGCGAAGCCCACAGGGCTGAATAAAGAGCAGCGTCTATGTTGGATGAATCGTTACCGGTAATCAATCGTGTAAGGTCAGGGTCGGCTTGCTCGCGCGCTTCGATCACTCTAGAAGCGGTAGCTCTTATATTGCGTGCTGTTCGCATAGCAATGGCTACGGGATTCACGGGAGACAGGAAAATATCAGTGCTTGTCTGATGCCAACCGAAATGTGCCAGCATAGCTTGTAGATCAGCCATAGGTATTTCCTCACTCGAGCCGTATGGATCCAGATACATCCTCTCAAGAGGCGCATCATCCTCAGTGACAGGCACACTATCCAAAGTCTTTCCGTTCTCGGCAAAGACTATGGCATGAACGTGAGTAGGAAACGCACAGCATTGCGCTTGTAACCCCAACCGTTCTGCGATACAGCAAAAGATGGCGCTCGAGATGATGGGGATCGAGTCGTGGTCTTCATGACGAAGAGCCTGACCAATCAGACAATTTCGCAAGTTGCGATAACTTCGTTCAGGGTGCTGCAAGCCTGTGAGATTGTTTATCTGAAGCCATCGATTCAACTCTAACGCTTTTTGTCGGGTTGACATCTCATCGATATTTGGTTGAGTGTCGCAAAAATCCGCGGCCAACCTATCCAGCATATGGCCGATCTTGATGATGTCGTTAGCCGGGGGGTGCCTGAACAAGGGTATGTATGAATCACTTACATCGTCCAAATCGCCAGGCTGGTCGTGCAATACAAATAGATCAAAAGCACCAAGTGCCCGCTCGAGACTGAGATTTCCTAGTTGTCTGTTGGTGTTTCTGCTCGCCTGTTGAATGTTATACCACTCCTCAATGGCAAGAGATCTGTGAATGCTGTCCAGCAGGGAATTACTGTAGTATCTAAAGTTTTATGAGTATTGGATTTAGGTGAATTTATAACGATGCTCACCGTCTGGCCAAGACATCGTCAGCGGTTTCATCGGCATTGCATTGCTCTAGGAGATAATCTTTGGCGTCATAGCCGAGTTTGCAAACTTTTTCAAATCGCTTTAGGCGACCAACCTTGGTCTCTAGGATCTCAACCAAGAGACGTTCAACGCGCGCATTGCGCGACTTCCGTGTGAGAAATATTTCTTTCCAAGGGGTATTGGAAGCTCTGCCTTTTAGGCGACGGTGAAAGTTGTGCTCAGGATGCCAGTAAGTGAAGCTGCTTTGGCAGTGATATCTCCAGAGAAGCGATTCATTTGCCAAGTGCCTCAAGCGATGGGAGAGGAATTGAAAAGATAAAAGATTGTCTTCGGGAGGGATGTAATAAAGTAAATGTTGAATTATCTCATCTGGTATCTGTAATAAGGACATGGCGGGCCTCTTAATAGAAGCAGGGAATGCGATTGATCTGACTGCCGGGATTAGAGAAGCGAAGAATTGCGGTGTGGTGTGATTTTATGGAAGTTGAGATGGAGATGGTCTGGGTTGAGTTGAGTTGGGTTGGCCTTGCTACTTGCTGCTTGTGCTGTGCGGTGGTGGGTGAATTAAGATTTGGCGCCGTACGCAGGTAGAGTGATGAGAGCCTTCTGATCGGGATTTTCGCCGCAATTCACGGGGTTTAAATTAAACTTGTCATCTGCCGATCGGCCCTTGAACACCTATGTCATTAATTACTTGCTTCTCCCCTCTTAACGTTAGCTCAAGTATGTAAGCCTATCGCCTCTTGTTGCGGCACAATGTTATCATCGCTAATGTTAGGTCTGGGGTACAGAATGAGGAAGTTAGCGGGGTTATGTGCATAGCGAACACTGTGGAGTCGTGAGATGACAGCTAATTCTCATTGGCTACCAGCCATAGAGTTGAGGACATCGGCAATTGGCTCACATTTGTTTTGACTCTAGTCCGAAAGCGGTACTAAAGTAAACAAAAAACGCGCGTGGGCTAGGTAGGCGGGTCTTCCTTGCCCAATTTACAGCGGTAAGATAGCGCGCTCGCTCCAATTCGACGCTACGCAACTTTACGACTTTCTTTATCACGATACCCAACTCATCACTAACAACAAACACGTCCACGCCCACGCTTATACCCACTAAAGAACCTATAGGTTCTAAGCTCAAGACCTTTCTTATTGTGTTTTGTAACATATCATGCATTGCGTCTCAAATCCACCATATATCTAAACCTCCAACACCGCCATCATGCCCGACTTTGGCGACGGCGCGCTCGACACCCCGCGAACAAACGTTGGGGACGCAACTTACCTTGGACAGCCCGATTTTGGCGATATCACACAAGAAGCATCATTCCAATCACCGCCAAAAGATGGCAACTTTCTACAACAGCTTCGCAATGGCCGCTCCAATGGCATCAACCTTCGCACCCCGCGCCAAAGAGGACCCTTGGCCGACCGACGAAATCTTCCTCCCAGCGTAGGAGGCGCCGAATTCACCCCTTTACTCAAATCAGCAACCAGAAACAGCGTGCGACGCTTTGGAAAAGAGAATGGCACTGCGGTACCGAACACGCCCGCCTTGGACAAGATCGATGAGGGTGACCTGACACCCGTTCCTCGCGGCGATACGTCCATATATATGGGGTCACGTAATCAGTCTTATATGGAAAACACCATACCTGAGGTTGACACAAGTAGTGCTACTTCGACCCCGTTGGCTGTTCCCCGGAGGAGAGGCGGCGATAAGGGACCCCTTCAGGATGGTAACCAGCTTTCGCTACGGGAACAGGAGAACGTGATCGATAGAATTGAGAAGGAGAACTTTGGACTGAAGCTCAAGATTCATTTCCTCGAAGAAGCGCTCCGAAAAGCAGGGCCTGGTTTTAGTGAAGCCGCCCTGAAGGAGAATACCGAACTCAAGGTCGACAAAGTCACAATGCAAAGAGAGCTTCACCGATACAAGAAACACTTAACAACCGCTGAGAAGGACCTGGAGAGCTATCGACAGCAAATGCTCGAGGTGCAGGAAAAGGCTAAGCGAAAGTACGCCAACCAGAGTAACCAAGCTGAGGTAGACAAGCTGCAGCGCCTATTAGAGGACCGCGAGGCAGATATCGAAGACCTTCAGCGACGATTACAACAGCAGAAAGGAAATAATGACCAGGTCGAGAAACTACAAGACGATATTGGAGACCTTGAAGCAGACATTCAAGAGAAAGATCGACAACTCACCGAACGCGAGGACGAACTAGAGGATTTGAAGGAACAAATGGAGGTCCTCAAAGAGAAGGCGGAAGAATCGGAAGAAAAGGCCAAGGATGCTCAACGCAAGATGCTGGCGCTGGAGGAGAAGGCCCAGCATAATGATGAGCTCGACGATGCCAAGGATACAATCCAAGACCTTAAACAAAATATTCGCCGCCTCGAAGAACAGGTCGAGGATGCGAAAACCAAGATGGAGGAAGCTGTGGCTGAAAAGGATCGAGCCGAGAACGACCTTGAAGAGCTCCAGGAAGACATGGCCAACAAGTCGGTAGTTACAAAGGGACTTTCTCGTCAGATCGAAGAGAAGGTCGCGCGCTTGCAAGAGGAACTCGATCAAGCTGGCCAAGACTATTCGACTTTGGAGAAGGAACACAACAAGGTGACCCAGGAGAACAATTCGCTGCAATCCACAGTCAAAGAGCTCAGGAGGAGTCAAGAGAAATTCGATCGCGAGCGGAATTCTTTGTCGGCTAGAATTGAACAGCTTGAAGCCGACCTCAACGCCCGTACTGATGAGAAGAACGTACTCCAGTCCCGACATGATAGCCTTCTATCTGAGTCCAAATCCCTGCAAAGAGAGATCGAGAAGCTAGAAAAAGAATGCCAAGAGCTTGAGGAAGGCCTGGCGGAGGAAAGGGAACATGCGCTCGAGATTGAAAAGGACATCCGTGGCCAGTACAAGGCCGAGATGGACCGCCTGAACGACGAAATCTCAGACCTTCAGGCCGAAATCCGGGAGAAGGACAACCTTTATGATAATGACAGCGAAAAATGGGAAACGGAGAAGCACAATCTTGAATCGGAGCGCAACCGCGCTGAGGAGAAAGCAGCAGGTCTGCAAAGAACAATCGATCGCCTCAAAGAAGCCGAAGGAACTCTTTCAGACAAGGAGTCGAGACTGCAAGTAGCCATTCAGAGCGAGGCTGAGCGACACAGGAGCGAGGAAGGAATCCTCACACGACAAATCGAAGATCTTCAAGACGCCCTGGAGACTCGACAGACCCTCCTCACGAATTTGCGCAATGAGCTTTCCACAGTTCGCGATGAGTTGCGACAGACACAAATTGAGCACCAGGCGCAAGTCCGAAAGGCTGCTGCTTTAGAAGATGAGGTGGACGTTCTGCAAACAACCCTGGATGAAGAGCAAAGCGCTGGACGCTATGAAGCTGAGGCTGCCAAGCGAGAATGCGAAGATTTGAGAGAACAGCTGAAGTCTTTGAGGCAACGCACCAACTCATCCCAAGCAGCATCAACACAGATGTTGAATAAGGAGATCGATGACCTTAGGGAGCAGCTGAGAGAGGCACGCAAGCGGGCAGATCTGCTCGAGGGTGCTAGTCTCGAGGTTGACGATCTGAAGGAGCAACTAAGGGCTATGCGTCAACGAGCGGGGTCGTCTGAAGCTGCCAGCCAGGAGATCGATGATCTCAAAGAGCAATTACGAGCACTACGACAACGCGCCAATGCATCAGAGTCTGCAAACGCCGAGATTGACAGCCTCAAGGAACAGTTGAGAACGATGCGCCAGAAAGCAGGATCGTCTGAGGCGACTTCTTATGAGCTTGATGATTTGAAGGAAGAGCTGAAGACATGGCGACAACGAGCTGAATCAGCTCAAGCCACCATCTCTGCCTCGGAACTGGAAGCTAAACAGTCTACGGAATCCATGACACGAATGAAGTGGCAGCTTTCAGATGCGAACTCTCAACTGGACAAGATCTCTAAGGAGAAACAATCTCTACAGGACCAAGTAGCCAAGATCAACGCCGAGCTGCATTCTGTGAGCACCTCACTGGCTGAAGTCAAAGCGGAGCGAGACGAGCTCGATGGCGAAATTCGCCGGACAAAGCTCTACGACAATGAGACTCTCCGTGTTGATCAGGAAAGACTCGACCTCCGCACAGCCAAGCTCAAGCTTGACAATGAAGTGCGCCGCCTGAAGGATGAGAACAGGGCTCTGATTGAGCAGCGAGATGTGATTGAGAAGAATCTTGAGGAGGAAATCGAGAAGGCTGCTGAGGAGGAAGAGCGTCTGGGTCAAGAAATTCTTCAATTGCAGACCAAGCTGCGAACATCATCTTCGACGGACAGCCATGATCTCGCCGGCGCTCGTCGCACCATTCGTGAGCTTGAGCGCCGTGTTGAGAATTACGAGGCTCAACTCAACAATACCCGTCAACTACCAAACAACTTTGAGGGCAACAGTGAGCTATCTTTGATCCGCAAGGATCTCTCTACGGCTCGTCAAAAGGAGCTAGAGTTCCTCCAAAAGGAATCAGCACACCGCGATGTGGTCAAGGGTCTCAAGCGACAGATCGCCGACCTTGAACGCCAAGTTCACGAGACCGAAGTCTCTCGTTTGATTGCGTCTCCCAAGTCTTCCACCAGTGACTCGGGTCGCAAGACCGAGGCCGCTGAACTCCGAAGCCAGCTGTCCGCCGCGCAAAAGTCTATCCATGATCTCAAATCCAAGAACAGGGAAGCCGAGCGCAAAGCGACGCAAGTGTCGCAAGACTTCCAACGGCAGCTTGATGACCTCGAGGACCAGAAGATAGTACTTGAAGAGGTTCTTGAGGAAGCTCGACAGCAGGCCGAGGATACAGCAGCTCAGCATGAGCGCGCACTCCGCCGTATGAAGCATCAGCTCGACAAGGCGGAACGTGAGCGCAACGCCTTGGCCACAGTACAACCTGACGCTAGCAAGCATGAACGGCAGCTGAGGAAGAATAAGGCCGAGATGGAGAACCTTGAGCATGATGTTCTACAGCAACAAGAACTCATCGAGAGCCTTGCCGCTTCTGAAGCTTCGCTCCGACGCAAGCTTGAGCGAGCTCGGAGTGAGCGGGCAGCGTTCCGAATGAGTGCTGAGAAGTTGCAAAAGGATCTTGAACGGGTCAAGGCCGCAGCAGTCGCCGCTAGGGCCGGGTCTCTAGACCGACGAAGTGCAGTTGATCGCAAGGCTCTTGATGTTACTATCGAAGGAGCCGACCAAGCTCTCGAAACTGTCATTCGTGCAGCCGAGAGCGCCGACGAGCGTCACAAGAAGGAGTTGCGAGGCATGTTGATGCAGATGGAGTGGATGCAAGCTCGGTTCCAGCGCGAAGCCACTCTTCGAGCTGATGCCGCGTATGCAAAGAAATTCCTCCAGCTGCAGCTTGATGTCGCCAATGCATGGTATGTTTCCATTCTTCGTGTTTTATTAGAATCATATACTGACAGTCTTGTAGCAATAAGGCTCAACTTCGCGAGCTCGAGGACATTCGCACAAATCTTCTCGGCAATAAGAAAGCCCTCGCCCTGCCCAGTCACGCAACGGCCGCCAACTCAGCTACCACGAAGCCCACTCTCAAAACTTTTCTCGTCATGGCGCGCTTCATTGCCCGTGCTCGCTTATCGGCTAACAACTGGGCTAAACAAGAGGTTGTGCGTCGGAAGCTCGTGACTGCAACCGAAGAGCAGCGCAAGATCAAGCGGTCGAGACAACTTAAGGTGGTCAGGGCTGAGGCCTGAGATTTGTCTGTTTATACGGAGTCTGGATGCATATGAAATTGGGCAGGACTATTGGAATGATGAACAAAGCATTTGCGTGAGTCAGAGCGTCTGGGTTGTAGAAACTGTCTGGCTGGTCTATTATCACTATCAATTTGGTTATTAACGCGGTTGTTATGGATACCTGGGTCATATTTTCACATTGGGCGGTGTTTCTTTGGCGTCGAGGAATAGGAATAAGGGGGGGACAGGCGAGCAAATTAGCACATCGCATAGCATGACGCAGATGATGATGATCATTATTGGCATCAAATTATGAGCATTTTGATTTAAAGCTTCATGTTTTCTCCTCCCACGCTACATGAGAAAAAGAAGAAAGACGTTTGAGTTCCACGAGACAGTCATCAAGACATAACCAACCAAACACCCAAACCTTGAAACAACCTCTCATCATGATAACGTTCCAGTCATGCTGTGTGTCGTCCGCTCGTTATCATCCAATCGCTTCCATTCAATCAACCTGGCCTCCTATCCTTTCCAACTCTTCGACGTGGACTTTGTTGACTTTTGGGTAGATGCGGCGCATTCAAGCTTCGAAGCTACGGCATATATATACATTTACATGACAAACAGCAGGTTCGTGTCTGATGAACTAAGTTAGTAGCTGAGCCGCAAGGTTTCAGGGCGATGAGGCTTACCGAGAGGGTGACTACATGACAGCTGGGGCTTCTGGCTGTAGCGCGTTGCGAGCTCGTCACGAATGCTGTTCAACAGCTGGACGTAACTTTGCTGAGGGCTCTTCTTGAGCGCAGTGACGAAGGCCCACGACATGGCGCCAGTAGCCTGAGAGGCGATGGTAGCATCGGCACTGTGAGATATGTTAGCAAACTGCTTCGATCATGCTTTGATAGTAAAGGAAACCGGCAAGACCTCCACCGATCCAACGCAGCTCGTGGCCCCAAATGCGCAAACGCAGTCCCATTAGGAGACTGTGTCTGGCATCTGGAGCAGGCTTAAAAAAATAGTCATTAAAGTTAGATACACCAATTTTTTCTTGACAAAACGCCTTGCGCCAAGCTAATATGTCCAATTGAGAAACCAGTCCCAATAACAAAATGCAAAATCAAAAAGCCAAAAGATCAAGCCGGTATCGTCTGGTAGGGAGTGTAATATTGAGGAAATAGGGGTACCCACGAAGTCTGATCGTCTTTGCTGCCGGACCACATGATAACATCGGCAGGCGAAGTCTTCGTCCTCATAGTGCGCTCACGAGCGTCGTCGCCATTGGCAGCCTTCTTGATGAAACCAAAAATGTTGCTGGCGACACCACCGAGATCGCCTTGGCTGTATGACGAGATAACACCAAGCAAGCCTTGTCCAGCCTCCTTGGCCAGGTTGGGCTCCTTGAGGATACCTTGCGTCGAGTAGATGTAGGGCAGGTCGAGGGCGGTACCGGAGTGACATGAGTCGAAGATTGCGGTCAGGCGAACGCCGGCCTGTAGAGGGCGAACCATGATGCGATGCATTTCATCATCAACAATATGGCCGTTTTGCCGGAAGTCGACAGGGTAAATGACCTCGTCGTAACCGTCGTCTTCGTCGCCATCGAGATCTTTTGTCTGTCCACCATGGCCTGCGACAGTTAGTAACGCTCTGGGTATGTGGGGGAAGCTTCAAGCTGGTAAAGTATAAATCATACCTGAGTAGTGAAAAAACAAGGAATCGTTGGGTTGCGCATCCTTTACTAGCCAGTGCATCGCTCGTAGAATGTTTTGTTTGGTAGGCTGACTCATGGCGTTCTGCTGATCATCGGTAAGGATTACCATGTCCTCGCGCTTGTAGCCAAAGTGTTCGGAGAGGTAGGCAGTCATGTTGCGAACATCGTTGATGCAGCCGCGCAGCTGTCCGCGCTGGTTGAAGTAGTTGATTCCGATGAGAAGAGCTTTTCTCCTGCCGGTGCAGTTTGAGTATCTGAAGTTGTAGCTATTGGGAGCGCCATGGCCGAATTGCTGAGGTGCTGTGGGAGGAGGGGGAGGGCCACCTGGACACTGGTTAGCTGGTTCTGTATGGTTGGAGTTGGTCGAAGAGCGAGCGTACCGGGTCGCGAATTGAAGTTGGGCTGGGGAGGTCCTTGTTGATAGTGACCATATTGTGGCTGAGGAGGAGGCTGTCCTTGGTAGTACTGCTGGGGAGGAGCATGTTGTTGGTAGCCGTATTGGGGTTGAGGAGAAGGCTGGCCTTGCGGGTAGCCACCACCGTAATTAGGTTGCGGTCTGTAGAAGGAAAAGACAAAAGGTTAGCTAACTAGAAGCTCCATCGTTACGCATGAAGATGACGGGTAGTGGCATGAATGATCGTCGGCGCGCATGGGGGGTTGAGAAAATGCGGGGGAAAGGCTGTTGGAATGATGGGATTTTGGATTTGGAGGCGCAAATCATGACAGCGCTGAAGAGAGAGGGGAGTCGCACGGGTAATAATTGCCTTGAGGCTGTTGGTGGTATTGGGGTTGCGGCGGACCGTAACGGCCAGAATTGTAACCTGGATATCCCGACATGACGGGACGGGTTTTGCTGTTGAGGAGGACAAGATAAAAGAAGTCGATGTATATTAATTAGGTACAGCCGTCTCCAGAACTATAGGCTTGAGGATGTTGAGGATCGATGTATGGATGTATGTTTGGTTTTGGTGGAGGAGAAAGAGTTCGAGTTCGAGTTGAGTCGGGTAAGAAAAGACGAGGATGGACGGGATGAGATGGACAGGTCTGGGAAACTCGGGCTGGGCGCCAAGAGAGAACAGACAGGATAGCGCATTCAAAAATGAAATGTACCTGGTCCTTCCAAGGCGATGACGATGGATGTACTAAAAAGGGTTGCGTGCGCGTGGAGACCTCGTGAGCGGCAGTGTCCGTCAAATGCAATTTGGTAGAGTCTGGTATGTTCTGTTCTGCTGATTGATGTTTATGCCAAGTTGATGGTGATGCCGACGCCGACGCTGATGCTGATGCTTGTCGTGCTGATGCTCACTCACGCGGGGCAGGCAGGAAAAAAGGGCGAAGGCGTTCGCTCAACTGATCGGGCTAACGTTAAGGGTTCAAGATCCCATCAATTGATTGGATTGGGTACAAAGTTTCGCAGCAGCTGAAAGCGGAGTGTACGGCACAGGCGTCGTTTGAAGCTGAAGGCGGGGGAAAACAAAGAGATGAGATATGTTAAGACGAGAGGGAGGAAGAATCAAGAGTCGTTGATGTTTCTTTTCTCTGCTTATGTCCGGCGCGCGACGAGATGATATAAAAAGTTTGGTAGAGTAGAGAGATGAGAAGAATAACAACAACAACAACAACAAAGCAATGAGAGAGAGAGAGAGGCAGGGACAAGGGGGGAGGGGGGTGTAGATGAGTGCAGGTATGGAGTACTGTAGACCGCAAGTAAGGTATCCGTACAACCAGGGCAGTTGATTTGTCTTGATTGATTGATTTATTCCCTGGTCAGTGGCCTCGATGTTCTAGACAAAAGACGGCAACTTCCTCTATAAGAGGAATAGAAATGGGTAGCTAGTCGCGCCGCTATGAGAAAGAATTGATTGATGCTGAGAAATGCCCTTGTTTTACTTGTTTGTAGTGGGTGTGGGGGAGAAGAGTGAGAGAAGGACCCTGGAATTCAGTGAACAGGTATCCGTACTCTGTAGAGAGAGTCAAGTCAACCTATGGAGCCTTAGTTAGGTAAGGTATGCTGGGTAGGCCGAGTGAGGAACAAGAGAAGATGAAGATGATCTAGAAATAAAAGGCTATAATTGAGGGGATATAGACCCGTCTTAAATCATATAATCCCAAAACTCTACAGTTGGGTTCAACATACCTAAGCTACCTAGGTATTCTTTCTATTGAAGCTCTCTAGCTATCGTGTGATGCAACTATCGACAGCTCGGCAATGGGAGGAGGCTCAGCGCTAGAAATAGTGACCCCAAAAGGGAAACATGACCGACAATGAGGGAAATCGCTGGTGTAGCTCAACGACCACTACGGAGATGTTCGAGTGCGCTACAGCAAGAGATGCGTCCGTCTTGGCAATATTTCTCGCACACCGTCTCTAATTGAGGAAACATTAATTTTCTATCTACATACACAGCCTTATCATCTTTTCAATGATGCTATCATCATATTCAGAGTTTACTTTATTTCACTCAAGGCTATGCCCATCTATCTACAGAGTACAGATACAGGGATCACAAATCGACCCGACTGAATGGGCCCTCCCCCCCCGGCTGAGCAATGCCGAATATCTATCTGGGCCTTTTTTCTTTAACAAGTCATGCCCTGTTTCTCAATCTGGTGATCCCATCAGCCAAGTCTTTTTACTTACGCGTCGTGAGAATATTCTTGGCCCATGTAATATGATACACAGTGTATTACTCGTTTGCCCAGGCATGTAGGGCAGTTCCTTGAAGCCAGCCATGATCCAACCATGTAGACTGACAGATTAAGGATGCGGCTCTTGATTGCTTTTTGTTGTTTTGACTACCTAGGTAGTACCTACCTACTGGCTGACAATCAGTTCAATCTTCCATGTGGCTTCCATGTCTTCCTCGTTTGACTTTGAGTGTTGGTGGTGTTGCGTTTTTCTTTATAATTAATGGTCGAGACCTCGGTCGTGAAAAACGCCATGTCGTAGAATACCCTTCCATAAAGACCAATCTACGACATATCTCCGTGATGGTGGCTGTAAAAGTCAACGCGTTTAGTGAGACCGTTTCATAAGTCACTGTTGAGATCAACATGGGGGATATGTGATAACGGACGAGATGCCGAATTCATTTTTTACTTCATGGTAGATGTGATTATGACATGATGATACTTGATCAATGTTGACGGTGAACAGGCGTGTATAGTAGGATACTTTCATGATACATACACGTTCTACCCTAAACATTCAACTTTGAGAGATCGCACGTCAATCTTTACTACGTAGTAGACGCGCTACAGGCCGAACTGACAGCACAATCTTACATCTCATCCAATTAATTGCCCGAGACGAAGAACCCTTCAAACGTCATTTAGTCTACTCACTACAGTATCTGCCCCTGTCAGGCTGAGCCGGCGCCGAACCCGGTGCAACGGCGATCCCCGATGCAGGCCCGGAGTGGACTCTGTGGGTTTTCGGTATTTGCATCTGTATCTAAATCTAAATCAGCATCATACTGTCAACACAAGGAATAGCACTACTGAACAGTTTGCACATGCTTCAATGTGATGACACCGCAAGCATTTCCTAATCACTGCCCAATAAGCCATAATGATGATACCCATACCATTCAGAAGCCATCATATCTTCCACCAAACGCAACAAAGTACAACTCCCAGCAACAAAAGCAAAAGGAATTCAAGACAGGAGATAGATACAAGCATCCCCGGGGGTTAACCAAAATATCACAAAGCAAGGGACATGGACATTTTGACACAAGATAACTTACATCGATCGCAAACTAAACCAAAAAGAAAAGAAAAGGCTTCCATATTACGATCTCGTACCTCGAAAAAAGAAAAGAAAAAAGAAAAAAGATGGCTGAAATTACCCGATAGCCCGCCCCGCCTACGGCACGAAGATCATCTCAACTGGGTTTAGCAGACGGACAGGCCGAGAGCTGAACAAAGGCTGAGTCATCCAATCAGAGTTTATCTACCGCTCAGCCGCCTGGAGCTGAGCCGGGGGAGAAGGGAGCTTGGACCATCTTCAGGGTCTCTGTCATTTGTTGGTGGCTGTGATACTTATTCTACTGAGCTGAGGGAGGGCCTCATCACCATGGATGTGCTTTACCGTTGTGTTGGGCCTGGTATTGATATTATATTATGTTATATCATACCCAAGCTACGGTACACTATCAAGTGTCATCCAGGTTGTCGGTACTCAAATTCGGGACTACTGCAGCTTATATCTATGACATGTGGTTCTTTACTCGTACTTTCATCTCATAATGAGCAGATACAATCACATATTCGCATTGAATATCAAACTCAACCAATACATTCTCACATCTCGCGTACCGTCCCCGACCGCCTCAAAACTGATGACTCTTCTCAAGAAAACCCTCAAAAGCCTCTCGAAATCCAACACTAAACGAGAAGCCTTCTCCGTACCATATATGTTGGAGTTGACTATGCCACGCGGGCTTCAGTCCCGAACAAGATAGCTCCCATGCAGCCACGAGAGCCACAGACACTAAGTACCCCCCGATTCTATCCCTAAGCGAACAAAATCAGTCCATTTTGGCCTCACTAGCGATGCTGCTACCAACTAGATACCGTATCCGTGCCCTACCCGTTGGCTTGGAACGCTATAGGAAGCTATGCTCCGCGTGAATCTTCCTGTGCCGCTTCCCGCCGTCCTTATCTAAGTCGGCATTGTTGTACCTAGTTGGCAGATCTCCTCAACCCCATGTCTTGTAAGTTGACCCGTCTCGGCTTTGTCTCAGACCCCTTTCCCTGCCCTGCAGAAATATCACGTTATGTCGACACCGACATCGTAAACAGAACCGCCCAACAGGTAGAATGACTGCCCTGCATGGCAACAAGGTTCCGGGCACCCGTTCCTCACTGCTTCTGAACCAATCTTATTGAACCCGAGGTTTTGTTCTCTGGAATTCGTGTACAAGCTTGAACCAATATTATGAGACCGTGTAGGCTGTCTGTTCGAAAGCCAGCCTCCATTGCTGAAACCCCTTGGTGGCTTGTCAAGGACTGCAAGGGCAAGCAAAGCCGACTTCGCCTAACAATTAAGCACATGCAAGCATCACAGGTGGCAGCAAATCTGGCTCATCAACCGACTCTATAAATCTATCTCAGATGTTACCACTATCCAATAGACGAAGCTCGGCTGAAATTCTACTGGGAATGCAACGTCGGTGTATGGACAACCAGTATCGAGATATTTGACTAAATCTTCTACCCCAAGTCTTTTCCAGTGCTATGCGCTTATGCCTCATCCAAAACTTCAATATGCGGATGTATGTGCAACCTTTTCGTCTCCAAAGCAAAGCCACAGCCAAAGCTTGCTCAAGTGTTGGTCATCTTGACGTCCCCATCACCGCCATCCTCTTTCCTCATCTGATAAGCCATCATCCCCCACACTAGTTTCATAGCGGCTAGACGTTGCTCCGTGTCAAATAGATCGTACCAGGGGCTTCTCCACGCCTCAACCTTGCCCCAGCTGCGCCTACCTGCTTCTGGCTCGAGTGCCCCTTCAAGAGCTTCCAGCAGTCGGTTTGGAACCCTGACGCGGAGAATTGAGACATGGTGAAACAGAGAGCTCACTACGAAGATATCGTCGTAGTTAGCCCCCTTAACTCTTCCTATGGCTTCATACTGAGCCTTCTTATCCCATGTTGCGGAAGGAGGTCGAATCATGCGGTAGTTGTCGTAGATGCTCATGTTCTTGCGAGGTTTCTTAGCGAGCGGTATCGGTAGCCCGTTTTCATCACTGGGCTTCACGTCTTTGTCGCCTTGCACCTGATCCTTCTCGATCTCACGTCCGATGGGACCTCCAGGACCACCTCCCCAGCGCTTCTTGGTTGTCCACCATTCTCCCTCGCCAAAGCGCTTCTCCGTCTTTCCTTCACGTGCGCGATGCTGCGCAGTGATGAGAGCCGCTACGATTTCTCGAGCGAGGTCGAGTGACTGCGCCGTCTCGGGATCAGGCTGAGTGAAGTCAGTTGTTCCTCTGGCACTGACGGCAGCTACAGGTCCGTGGACTACACCCGCGCGAGCGGCTTCACGAGTAGTCGGGCTCTGGAATATAAAAAGACAGCCAGAGGGACAGAACGATTTGCGAGATCCAGATCCTTGTGACGAGCTGAAGTGAAGTCGAGGTTCAGTTCGACTAGGCGAGACGTTGCATCCAAAATCATAGGCAACGAGTTTAATGAAAGCTGTAATGAGATTGTTGCGATATTCAAGTGGCATTGACGACCCGGCACTGGTTCTGAAAAAGCTGGAACTATCTTCCAGCTTGGAGCTCGCAGGTTTGGTACCCTCCGAGTTGACTGTCCCCTCATCAGATGTAGCTTCGCCAGACGCTTCAGGGGACGGAGGGAGGGGCGGCGACTGAGTAGGGTCATCCCAGAAAGAAGTGAATGCTTCAAGGCAGCGGAAAAACTCATAAGCGTTCCCTAACCGAGCTTGAGTCTTTCCCTTTGGGGCCGGAAGCCTTCTAACAGTTCGAAAGGCGTCTTCGTTGACACTGGATAGTTCCTTCTTGCGTTCCAGGTAAACAAGACAGCCAGGAGAGAGGTTGCCGTTCCTTAAGGGCCTTCGGGTAGACTGGTTTTTCTCCTGGGCCTCGTCTGGAGTAAGTTTATCCCAGTCATCGAAATTGGGAATGTACGACGGATCAGGAACCAAGTCGGCAGGCTTAGCATCGAGGTTCAGGTTGAGGCCAATAGCAGAGAAACCGAGAGGACCGAGAGCAGCAGTGGATCGTCCCGTGTTTCGAAGGAGGGTCGCAAGCGCAGTGGCATCATCGACGGGGTCATCGTCATGAGCAAAAGGTTGAAAACGAGGAAGAGTAACAGGCGTAGGAGGCGGAACGTCCTTAGGATCTACCTTGTTCTTGGCTGGGATGCCGGCTGAAGAGAGAGTGACAAAGTTTAGCCAGGATCTATCCAGGTTGAGGAAGCTTGCAGGGAAGCTCCTGTAGCTGTGGGGGAGGGGCAGGCGCAGGGGAGAGAGGCCAGGAGAACGAAGTGAGGGGGTGATGAGGTGTTTTGCGAGCATGAGAAGCTCAGAAGATGCCAATGGGGAGAGAAGTAGAGGTTCAGATCGAGGACAGGTTGAGTTGGCTTACCAAAGGTGGTGAAGTTGCCAAACATGACGGCAGGATTTGGTTACAGTGGCGCGACTAAAAGCAATGGTAATGTAAGGCACCCGACCGTAGCAGGAAATGCTAAGGGAGCAACCGACGTCAGCATAGATCCAGCCCAATCCATTTCAGATACGAGGAGGCTCACATAGTAATAGGCTATTAGATGTGGCGTAACCTATTAGAGTACCTCAAGAGTGACAAAAAATGGCTTGGCTGTTGAACGTCGAGAGGTGAGAGGTGAGCGGTTGAACAACCTCGTGACGGAGGAGTAAGCTGTACTGATAAAAAAAAAAGACCTATAAAAAAAAGAGATAAATCTGCTGAATAGAAACCGAACAAACAAAACAATTCTAGTCAGCCCATCAAACAAAACTTTTGATAGAATGCGACGATAGAAGCGGCCGTTGTTTTAGGGGTAAGTAAGTTAAATGACTTGATTGAATTGAGTTGAGTTTGAACTGGTTGGAAGCTTCAAAAGTTTTGGCCAACGGTCAGTGCCAAGATCGGCTCGGTTCATTAGGTTTGGACTGGATGCGGGAACAGCCGCCGCGGGAAACAACGAACGACCACAATAACAAACAAGGCAGGTACAATAGAGAATAGAGTAAAAAAAGAACAAACCCAGATCGATAAACACAAACATTACCTGCCTAAGTAGATAGTAGATTAACCTCAATAAAAAATGCAATTGTTTTTTTATGTTCGAATAAAGATAACAAATGGCTTCTTCACTTTCTCATGATCTGAGCTCATGAGAAACTGCAATTGAGCCGGCAACTGGACCCTTGCTTCCGCGATTGGTCAACTGCACAGGCAGTTGCATGGATTAAGCAAAGACCCTGTTTCTTCAATGTGAACAATGCCCGGTAGATTGAGTACTAAGGTATGATCCTCATGCTTCATGCACAAACAGTAATTCAAACCGTTAATACTGTATGCATGTTTGGCATGTGCCAACGGCGTCCAGATATCGACGATCTAATATATTAGCAACGTCCGTTGAGGAACTATTGTATGTGACAAGTTTGACAGTGGATAACTGTAGCGCAAAAGTAGGTGCTGCTGGGACGATATCGCGTTTGCACCAACACAACTATGAAACAATGAAAGATTTTAGATCATCCTTACATGACTTATACTGAATCCTAGACTAACAACAGATGATTTCTACATGACACGATACACAAGATAAAACTAAGCCGATCTACCGAAAACCTGACGAGGCTGACATCGCACTCTTGTTGACTTTAATCGATACTGTTAGTACGGAGATCATCCAGATATGCTGTTGCATAAATATTTAAACAAAACCAACTGTAGACAAATGCCCTCCTATCTTCTGCCAAAAAGCTTTAATGGGAAATTTCGACTGTTAACAACCTTGCTAGATATGCCTACCCTGCAGTTTTAGACTGGTTTTGTCAGCCTTTCTGAAGCACTGCCACGCTTATTGCGCATGGTCTCGTATGTGCAGAAGTCCTGGTCACGAGAAGATCAGACGTGTTAGAGATGTCCTCAAAGATAGCAAAGGATCCATTCACTAATTATTTCGAGTCCATTCACGAGGGATCAAGTAGAGCATGTCCCCGTATCACCACTTCCGGGGCCCAGTTCGGGCTTGGACACATCTTCATAAGTTAGAGCCCATTTTCTGAGAGAAGGCTAGGCTTTTTATGCACTTTGTAAATGACACCTAATGGTATCATTAAACCTCGAGAAGTTGGTACCGACGTTCGCTCACAAGAAATCACATTCTTTTCTGAGGATCACCTCTGGAGTTATCCGTTACGAACAGAATCCTGAGCCAAGGGAATTAATATTCAAGGGAAAAGAAGATGTTCTGTTATTTTAGTTTAATATGTGCTCAGACCTATTGCGCATTTCGCCGAACCAAGCGTATCGATGACCGAGCAGTCCCAGCGTTCAGGAGAAGCTTTCGGTCTCCTCTTGCTCGCCTGGCCGACGAGGAAAAGGAGGTTCATGACCATCTCTCGTATACGACGATCGATAACAGTAAGCCAGCGTGATAGGGGCTTCGTCTAGGATAGATGCCAAGCATACCTACGTTGGCAACTCCTACTATAGGATACAAAAGAGAAATTCCTACAGGAATTAAGGGGTGTAGTCAGTCGGAAGAAGCATTTAAATGTTGAAAAGCACCACTCTTATCACTTTTCTCTCTCTCTTTTTTTTTTTTTTTTTTGAGACTGTGAACTACTTGCGGCTTGTGAAGATAATGTGATCAACCAAGGGACTGATGGGTTCTTTTGTAAGGCTGTGCAAATTGAGGGTCTGAGACAACAAGAGGTTCTCGGAGGATAGTAATCAACTTGTCGGTCGAGTCAACTCTGCCACGAGTCAATTTCCCACGTTTCTTAGCCAACTTTAAGGTTATTAAAACATCTTAGTACCAAAAGTCCCATTTGGTCCGCTAAACTTTTCGGAAGAGGGATTCTATTTCGGTAATCGCAGCTCGGAAGAAAAGGTAGATTTTAGGTAGGAGAAACGGTGACAGTCTTGGGTTGAATTGAGTTGACTTGGCTCGAGATGAGACAACAGGGATCCATACATAGTACTGTAGAACGGCGGTTGCGGCCGGAACATGGGTCGAGCTGATGAGCGGCGGATGGACTGATCCAAGCCAGGATCAGGGGGAGGATCACGTCTGAATTTGCAGGAAACAATTAAGTAGTCGCTAGTGCATGAAGTAGGATCAGTGCATTTGTGGTTGGACTTTCGACTTGATTAATTTGACCGAGGGGGTTAGAGTTATTTTGTTAACCAACAGAGAGAAGAAAAGGGATCACAATAGGAACGGAATATTCATTGCCATGTGCTTGAACTGAACTAATGCCGGCTTCATCCCAAGATGGTCAGGTTCAGGTACGATATGCAGGTGAAATGCAGGAACGTTTAGTGGTATAAATTGGTATATATAGTGTATGCTATACTAGAAACATTATATATACTACCTAGACTAAGTAGTAACGGATAATTGTATGGAATGGAATTTTCCAGAGCGTCATCTGGTTTGTTTCGTGGGATGGTTATTTACCGTACCTGTCTTGTTCTAGCGGGCGGGGCCTATCGACCAGGCTCAGATTGTTTGGTTGTTTGCTACAGTACCACCAGAAACGGTGGCGGGTACTCAGGTGTCTCAGGTGGCTAGGATTGCTCTTTCCTAGGCGTCCAGTCGACGGCCCCACTTGAAAATCAAAGGAAGGTGCCATACAACTGAGCCTCAAGCTGGACCAAAGACCCACCAGCCTAGCTCAGGCACAGGGAACTTTAATGGTCGGGACCTTTTTCCCATCAACAACACACTCCGTTTACAGTAAACGCTGCCGAGCATGCATCGTCACTTTTTACGCACAGTACTTGGCTTTCGTCCCAGAATGGAGTCAATGGACATCTGCAGCTACACCGTTTAACGCTCACCAAACAAAAAGAAACGAAAAAAAAAAGATGAAAAATGACGGCATATGCGGGTACGGGTACCATCTCCTCTAATCTGGCTTACACCAACATGGTTCAACTCGAGCCTCAAGACAAACACAACACCGCATGGATGGCCACACAAGTCAAGATGGCTCAGAAGGATGGCAGACTAAACTGCAAGATTCAACCTTGTTGCTCCCTCGCTAGTCCCGTCTTTTCTGTTTGCTCCTCGGCTACAGCCTAGACTGCAATACGTGCTGTGCTACTAGTGTAGCGTAGTTAAGCTCAGACAACGTGGGGAGGTTGTTGTGCTTCAGATCTGTCGCAGGACAGGGTATCATGCCATGACATCCTGGTAAACCGGACTTGAACTGAACCTGTGCTGTTATATCTGGATTCAGGTAAAACGCTAGCAGTAGAAGCGTTTAGTCCCCCCTCCCTTTGGGTTACTTCGCCTTGGTCGTCCTCCCCCCTTCCTGGCAATCATATTGTCGTTTCGTTCTCTTCTCACGCGCTCTGTCTTGAATCTCTTTCTCTTTCTATCTCTGTTTCTGTTTCTCTTGGTGTTCTTTTCTCGTTTCGTACCCTTCCCTTATCGTTCCATTACACTCTTTTCTCATTGTAACGTTATTCATTCATTCTTGTTGCTTTCCTGTCACGGTGTTCGGCCGTGATACTTACATTCTCTTACTATCATTTCACTTACAAGGTGACTGGGTCATCTATCTACATGCATATCGTTGACAAGTAGATGGCCACCAAGGCCCCTATGTAAATTATTGTTCACTTACCAATTATTTTCAACTTTCAACGCTGAGCCAGGCTTTCGAGCTCAGTTCTTACCAATTGCGACTGGCATCGCGAAATCGTTTGGTTGAGAATGTTAGCCCTCCGGACACGGGCTTTATTTAACTCTTTATTTGGACGACAGTATGCCGGCATACCACGAGATACCGATACCAATAATTTGCAATCACTCGACGCAAGAGCACCCGTAGTGATTACTCATACCAAGATGGAATCTCGTTACGTTGTCGTCCCGGATCCGACAACTATCGTGGTCACACAATATGTCCCAGCCAACAACACACAGGACGTTGACAGCGCAGCCTTGCCGCCTGTTTCAACGGCGTCCGCTGGAGACTTGCCACCTGGCCAGACTCCCGTAGAAGATGGAGATGCTCCGCAGTTTGCGTCCTTCATCCCTCCTACAAGCCAGGAACTCAGCCCTGTGCCCACGCCCGCGCCTGGACAAGAGCCTCCTAACGAGGATCCTGGAAATGATGGAGATGCTCCGCAGTTTGCATCTTTCATCCCTCCTACAAGTCAAGAGGTCAATCCTGTTCCTACAAATGTACCTGGAAAAGAGCACGAACCTGCACCGCCCGCGCCCCTACCCGAGACGACCAGCCCTATCGAACCGATTGCGCAACCAACTTCCCAGAACGCACCCCAGGAGACGCCAGAGCCGACCCGACCGATAGATGGACCTGATCCTGTGACGACAGACGCTCAGCTGCCTGTTCAACCACCCATCCAACCACCGGCCGAGTCAATTGCCCAGCCAACTTCTCAAGGATTACCCCAGGGGACTCCCGAGGACGATCGCCTCATCGATGGACCGGATCCTGTCACGACAGATGCCCGGAACCCTGCTCAACCGCCTCCCCAGCCAACCACGGAGCAAACGTCCAGGGAAACGCCAGAGAATGCTCGATTGATTGACGGGCCTGATCCCGTGACGACAGATGCCCCAAACCCTGCTCAGCCGTCGGCTCAGCTGACTACGCAAGGAGGGCCTGGAAACACACCGGAGAATGCTCGTCTGATCGAGACGGAGTCGGAGTCGGGATCATCGTTCTCACTGTCCGCGACACCCACTTCTGAGGTTCTTCAGTTTGACACTGCATCGTTCACTTACACTGGTCCTCCAACTCGATCGACAACCCTTCAAACCCGACGGGGAACTAGCACTGATGAGTCAACTGCTGATTCCACCCAGACCTCTGACAGCTTCGATTCTGATGACAGTGAGACTGGTACTGGTGGCGGCTCTGAGCCCCAATATACCACTGCAACACTAGCTGATGGTATTGTCACGACTATTGATCTCGGTGCAACTGCTGGAAGTGGCCAGGCCTCAGAAACCGAAAGCCCTGGTGCCGCTATTAAAGACAACTCGAATGATGATGCAGGCGCAACCCCGGTCGTTGTGGGAAGCATTGTTGGTTCTATCCTAGGAGTATCTATGCTTGCGCTTGTCATTTTCTGGCTCTTGAGAAGACGTAAATTGCAGCGCCGCAGAAGCACACTTCTCACTCCTCTCGGAACTCGTCCAGGTGCATCACCACCTGGTAACCTGATGAAGTATGAAATCGACAACCAATCCTTGGGCCCAACGCCTCGATCTGCTAAGGTTGCGGCTGCCATGAGCGCCAACGCCAAGAAGTTTAGTCAACGGCTCCGACAATCAATGAGCGAGGCTTCTCATATTGACATGAGCCGGGGAAACTCTCAATTTGGACCTGAAACCCGAACCATGTCGACAGCACGCGCTCACAGCAGAGCTAGTTCAACTCCTAGTCAACAACCACAAAACGGATGGTGGTCGCGGCTCATTGAAGAATCAAGTGTTAAGGATCTTCCAGTAGCAGCGCCTCCCATGCCTCGCCAGGACTATGATGGAAGACGAACTCCAAGCCCTAACCCATTCTCGGATTACAACTCTACTGTTGCTGGTCCTTCTGGTCCTCCCGCCCCTGTCCGCGAATACTCTCATAGTGTTCCGCCTCATGGTTCGATGGTCCCTCCCCCGTTAATCCCTGCTCGGGTTCCAGGGGATGACCCTTTCGCTGATGGAGATGGCGACTCGATCATGTCACCAGAGCTTGCGCAGCAGTCCCCAACGGTCTATGGAGGGCCTGTTGGCCAGCGGCGAAGCCCAGTTATGTCACGAAACCTGACGCCTCAATCAACAGGCGACAATACGAATCTCAAGCCACAAGAGGTTTTGCGCGGCAAGGTTCACTCAAATCCCTTTGATCTGGAGCTTGATAGTCGAGTTGTGTCCAGCATGTACGGCGACATCCATCAAGTACCCAGTGTGTATGGGAACATTCAACAAGTACCTCGCTACACTGTTGCTAGCTCTTTTTACAGTACAGCCAACCCCAACGCAAACAACGGCAACAACAACCGTTACACAACAAGGCAATCCCGTGCTGATAGTTTCACTTCGAAATATACCAGTGGGGTTAGCTCAGTTAGCGAGTGGCCTCCTGTACCCCCTCGGGTCCCCAGCATCTACGGCCGGTATGGAAACGAGGTGACTGACTTTCCCTTTCCTGCCCGGCACTCTAGAAGCGACAGCGACAATGCTTGGAGACGCGGAAGTGGCCATGGGATTTGAGCACTTATACCCGGAACATTAAATAATTCAATTCGTTCCATCTTGGCGGAGGACCAGCATAGATAGGTTATCCTGGAGGTTTCATGGCTCGCTGTAAGATTGGGAGAGGATGGCGAAAATTAGTAGATGGATAGATGGGTGTTGATGTTTGATGTCAGCGTTTATGCTTATGATACCACAGAACTGGGCTTTTCTCATTCTTTTCTTTGGAAGAACGCACACCAAAATGGTTGTTGTTAGAGTCAAAATCAGAAAAGCTTGCTATGCTCCGCCGAGACTTTATTCATATAACTCTATTTAATAAAACTGTGTCGTTCGTATCATTTGCAAGGTCAACGAGTGATTTGTTCGGGATGTGTCTTGGTCCTGGTGGACTTTGTTTAAGCGGAGATGCTGTATTTATGTTTGTCGATTCAATTTAAGTTTATTGTACATCATAAGATACTTTCAATACGTAGATATAGCCTTTGAGTTAGATGCTGCCCTTGATCATGGTTAAGCTTCGGTGAAGCGGACAACGAGAATCTTGTCCACATAATAGGCATATATGTTTCTATATAAAAAGGGAAGGCCTATGAACTATGAAACGTAATAATAGAGAAAAACAGATTGTCGACTTGTCTTCCTCCAAATTCAACCTGTCCTAAAAAACGACTGTCCGGTTGAAACCACACATCTCATTTGCAAACAGAGCTTCCCCATATCTACATGGACACGCAACCATCCCAATGTACATCCAACCTTCATCGGGCACAAACTGTCAAGTTCCGTTCAGCATGGCCGTATCTTTTTCCACTACCACTAGAAATCTATGAGAGAGTAGAATGGCCTGTCTGGCTGACGGAAATTAAGGACAAGTTGTTCGACGAATTTCACAAGAGCATCTCCAGACACTGTCCTGAATACCTGCCTCATCAGTTTGTCTGGTCTTTTGGGCATTCCGCGGTTCCGGGTAAGCTTCACAAGTCTGTTCCTAGACTCCTGATCTTGGGAAGATGGGATAACGAATCCAGGCGGGCTTGGCCGCTGATCGTTCAAGATCTGGCAGTTTGGATGGCCGACCATTTCAAAGGACAGAGGGAGGTTCCTATTGAGATGAGAGCTGCTTCCTTAGAGCAAAAGGTTTATATCTCTCCTCCGCCCAAGAATTCACTTCTGGAACAAGCCTGGCCATGGATTCGTAACAGCTTATACGGGCGTCTTCGAGCTCACGAAGCCACACGGTCGCACATAACGGCCATCAGTCTGATGAGGCGAGGTGGTTCACCGAATCTGGAGACGAATCCAATCTCAGTATACATCACTCTCGCCTTTGAGTCGGACGAGACTGAATGGGAGCCCGCGAAGGAGGATATTCGGACACATCTCATCAGGATAGGCTGGGGTCGTCTTCTCATCTGCATGGAACACGGGGTTTGCGAGAGCTACATACTTGAAAAAACACCACCAATGGGACTCGAGGGTTATACCGAGACTGTAGCTGATAGAGCTTCTTACAACCACCAAGAATACAATTTCAAATTGAGTCCTGGCAATAGCATCGCTAGCTCCTGGTGGTTGAACAACAAACCCGCCGCATGCGCAACCCTGGGTTGTTTTCTTCGAGTCTGGACAAAGTCTTCTCCCGATACATGGCAAGTATGCGTCTTGACAAGCTACCAGGTGGCCAGGCAGGCCTTTGAAGGGTGTGATATCGGTGAGAAGGATGCTCACGGCGATAACACGCCTGGGGGGTACAATCATCGCTACGAGGTCGACGAACGAGGGTATTGGGCTGAAAATGGCAGCATGCTATTAAGCACAGCACGTATGGAATGTCCATCCCGGCTGATGCACGACTTTTTCATGGCATGCCTCGACGAAGATAGCCTTGCCCACGAGAACGACGAGACTCTATCAACAGAAGAGAAAGTCTCACTAATCGATGAACTATCAGAGAAGAAAGCCAGAGAATCCTGGTACTTTGAAAGACATTGTGCACGGATCGACCGAGTCCTTGTTTGTTCCGGCAACAGAACAGCCCGAGATGGAAATCTACTCGATTGGGCTATAGTGGGCTGTGGTGGACGAAAAGTCAACGGCAACAAAGTTCCCGGGAACGAAATTTCCCCAGACGACTCGATTCGTAACAAATGCAAATGCGACCAAGGTTCCAACTGCCTCACAGTTACAGGCGTAGAGCTCAAGGATCCAAGTCCGGGTCTCACGATGCGCAACATGGAACAAGGCACGCGGCTTTGGAAGGGAGGCAGCAGCACGGGCATCAGAAACGGGAATTTTAGTCGCTATCGGAGTCTGTGCCGAGTAAATGGACAAATGTCGCTAGAGTACCCCGTCTTTGGAAGTCTGGATTGTGGTTCAGTGGGTGGCGCGCCATTTGGAGAGAGGGGAGATGGGGGTGCTGCCGTGTTTAATAACGAAGGAGAGGTTGTTGGGTTGCTGACAAGCGGACAGTTTCCCCGGGGTGATTCCAAGGGATATGTATTTGTCACGCCTATTGAGGATATCTTTAAGGATGTTATCGAGCGTACTGAGGGTGAAGTCCAAGCTGTAGGGATTGCTGAGGTGTGAATAAAGTATGTATATATATATTTCAACAGATAGATTCATCCATCAAAGCTTCACCTGCAGTAAACGTACACTTGAAAAGTTACACCATTAACTTTTTCTGTAGCATTCTTTACATATTTGGTCGAGTACTTGTCTCCAAAGTACTCTTGAGCCACTCACTCGTTAATCCACATCTCATTCGTGTCCATCCAACCAAATAACACGCTTTGTTCATCCCTCGTGAACTCATGACATCAGACTCCAAAACTTGCTCTGTGAGAAAGTTGTGTTTGATTGGGTACTTGTAGAATTCCCATTAAAGAGTAAGGGTCTCAAGGCGCGAGACGGACACGTCTTTGCTACGCGCCCGAGTCTTTCGCGCGTAAATTGCCCGTCGCACGCGCGCTAAACACGACCTTGATCCTTGCTTGTTGCAGAAAAAAAGGTTTTGCATGAGGTGGTCAACTGCAGACAAAGAATCATACGACCAAGTTTTCACGGCCCAAGTCAAAAAGTGAAGTGAAAAAGTGAAGTAGTGAACAACAATAGTTGAGTAAATTTGATAATAATAGTAATAGGTAATCACATTGTCCATAAGCCGTTCCATCAATCCATCTAGATACCTTAGGTAAATTACCCCTTTTCTCCTAAACCGGCCCATAATGTAATCTTTTATCAAAGCTTCACCTCAACCGAGATGAGGTAACTCAACCACTCAATATACGGTCCTCAACGTCTCCATACGGGACACGGCCTCCTGCGGCCTCCTTGGGCAAAAAAAAGACCCTTCATGCCATAGCCGCTTAGTCTATAACGCCGTCGCAAAAATAAGTGGTTAAAAACAGACACGTACAGTGAGCGTTTCTGTACGCCCCGAAAGGCTGGGGCAAGATCCAAACAGTAAAAAAAAAATTGAAACAAGCTGCGTGCGCGGGTGCTGTCATGGTATCATGTACACAGGGAACTCGGATCCTGGTTCAACACCAATCCCATATCCCTCAAGTCAACAAATCGAAACTCGAGGACAACCACTAGTCGAACGTGAGTCGCCTTTGCGTCACGCTCACAGGTGTCCTAGTCGCCGTGAGTGAGACTGGCGTTTTGAATGGCTTTTGTGCTGGGCTGGGTGTGATGTTGACAAATTCGGCAAAGTCGAAAGCTTGGCTTGGGGTGGTTGGGAACATGTTGCCCCCACCAGGTGTCATCATCATAGAAGAAGGCAGGTCCATCTTGTTGTTCTTCTGAGGAGGGGTTGAAGGAGGTTCCATTCGTGTTCTGGTCGAGGTTCTGACAGCTGGTGATGGTGAAGCTGCGAGGTAAAGGAGGAGATCTGCGCCCTCCTCGCCAGTCTTGCCGTTAACACCTGCACCAGCTTCACCTTTGCCTCGTTTGTTCAGAGATCGGGTCCGCATAGGTGGTGTGCGTGGAGGAGATGATCGGATGTTGGTAGGGTTGAAGGAGTGAATAGGCAGGAGATCATCATCATCGTCGGAAGGGGCTGCAAAATTGGGTGATGTCAGGTCACGACCCATCAGACCCTGCTGATAAAAGGAGACATCGGGTCCCGCCGAGGTGGTGAAGTGCTGCTGCCGCCGGGGCTTGTGAGGAGACGAACGTGCAAGTTGATGCGAGTTCTTCCATACACTGCTGTTGCCAAAGGACTTGTGTGCTGTAGGAGAGAGTCGGAATCGTTTGCTAGGGCTCGATGAAACATCGTGAAAGGTGGCGAGGTATGTGCGCTTGCGATGACCGGTGCTGCCGTTGCTGGAGCCTATCGCATCCGAGAACAGGGGCGCTTTCATCGGGGAGCTCATGAGAGCCCGGGAGGGATATGGGAGGTCGGATGCGCTTGATGATGAGTCGGAGAGAACATCTGTGGGTTCAGCCAGACGCTTTCTTCGCAATTCTTCTTCGACTTTGGGCTCGATGGAGTCGAGTGTGAGGTCTTCCCAGCCATGCTTGGTCTTGAACTTTGCGAGGGCGAGGCGGTTCTGCAGACGGCGTGCGATCTAGAAGTGGGGAACTGTCAGTTACAGGTGATTTTCAAGGAGAAAAGGATGAAAGCAGAGCAGCATTGAAATCGGGTCAGACAGTAGATGATTAAATTACTAACCTTGCTTACTTCTGCACGCTTAAGCACGCTGTCGACGACATCTTCTGGTTGTTTCTTCCACGGCGAAGACATTGTCTGCTGTTGCACTTTGTGCACTTGCTGCTAGGGGCAACCGCCGTGAAAGGTGAAAGAAATTAAGTGGTCGAATCGATCGATAAGGTGAATAAAAAAAGGTGATGATAATTGGTGATACTCGGAGACAGGTTGAGAGGTCGAGTCGAGGCGCAAAAAATGGTTCAAGGAGTGAATTGTGGTGAGTTGGTTGGTGGGCGGTTTGGGTGAATGAGTGAAGAATCAAAGTAAAGTTGAAGAGAAAGAGAAGCATCCAATCTCGAGGGACCGTTACAGTTAGGTACTGTACCTTTAGGAGCTGGAGCCTGCTAAACTTGGTTTAAGTGGGCCCCGCTAACTCTGCAGGTGTCCGTCATCAAGTAGACGGTACTTGTGCCTGTGAGTGGCCCCGTGCTACTACGGCCGGGTAACCATTAATGACCTCTGTAGCAGTTAAGTTAGAGAGGATGGAGGGGGAGTTGACTGAGCTGAGCTGAGCTGTCTTAGTTTGGGTCTGTTGTAAACAATAGTCTAGTCGCTTTTCTTTGTTCATTTAAGGTTTTGCTGGCATGAGACTTTTTTGTTCTTTGTTCTTTATCCTTCATTATTATTATGCAGATCTCGTCCTGTGCACTTGATGTCTGTGCATAAAGTATAGCACGGCTTCCTCAAAGTCAAGAAAAAGAAACTCTTCAACTGTAAGTTATCCAGATTTCAAACATGAGACCCAGACATCCAATACGTCAACCAAGCTCTCCCAGTATCCGGTCGCTGGGGTCACCGAGTAAAATCTGCTTACATTCCTCTGGAAACGAAACCCATTTTGCCCACTAGACCCGATCTGCCCTGCAAGTTTTTATTTTAATTAGACAAGTACACTATACTTGAGTACTTTCAGAAAAAGTATTTATGCATGCACTTTGCACACTGATTCTGCCCAATCAAAGGCTTTGTAGTGATCCCTTCTCACTCGATCTGACGCTGCTTGGGCCAGCAATCGACCCAGTTGGCGTTTCTTTTCCCAGCTGGAACGGAAGTGAGAACTCCATCAACCCAGGCTTTTGGTTCACTGGCGACTTGACTGACGGGAGAGCTCTATTATCAGGCCTTTTGATAGGCCTCTATCATCACAAGCGAGATGCAAACCCCTTTAGTAGAGCGAGCTGACGTTAGGCTATGCCCATTATATATCTGCAAGAATTATGCAAGGTTGTTCTTCATTATTTTACTCTGCATTGTTAGCCTATTCCCATTGTCCTTTGTTCTAACTGAACCAAACCCCTTGCTGGTCATCCTTCAGCTTGATTGGCCTCTGATTGTTTTGAAGATTGAGCAAAACACGATGCTGACTGACCACGATGCAAGGGACTAGCCGACCAAATATCGGCTTGGCCACCAATGTATACTAAGTTTAAATAGGAGGTCGATCCCGTGCATGATTTTCACGGAGCTCTCCTATACTCTTAATTTCGCTAGCGAACGGTTCGCGCGTTGGATCGAGTTTGATGGAAAAGATTGTTGCGCATGATGATCTACAAATAGCTGCTCTATCGAATTCAATTGAGTCTTGAAACCGAGCTATCTCCTTATCGATTCTGTATTGTGGTCCGATAACAATATTAGCTAATGTCTTGATAGGCAGTCAAACCCAAGCACCAAAATTGGTTATACTTGACGAATTATTCGACTAGGTTATTCAAGTTTTGCTACTCTAGTTAACTCTAAAAAAAATTATAAAAAAAATTAAATAAAAAAAGTGATATATTTCCACGATACTGGTAGCATCCTATCCGAGTAACACGACTTGGTTGATGATTCCGCCATCGGCCAATCAACATCAACATAACTCAGTCAACGCCCAGGACGTGGAGCCCAGCAGTGATATGTAAGAAGAGCTATAGCATACGCCTACAATATTTGTGAGAGAGTTTGGGAGAAACACATCTTTACTCAATTGGAAAGCGGGGAACCTGGACTTTGATTATCATCAAAGCCCGGAGAGGGATTAAGATTTTGGCTTTGAGGAGTCGGAGACGGCATCGGGCTCCCCGATAAACATACAAGTCTGTTTCTGTGTTGTTCTCCGTTGTAAATCCTTTAGTTACGGATGACGCATCATAACAAACACAATGCTTTGGTTGCCCATGACTTAGGCACAGAACGACACATGGTTTTTTGTCCACGTTTTGACCATAACACGGGGCGAGGTACTTTTTCGTCAGTTGGTCATCATTCAGCATCGTATACTATCCATCAGCTCACCCTCCTTGCAAAATACCCCTCAGAGGTGCATTCTGCATACGTGGATCTTTTGCTTTGGGTTTAACAAAATATGCTCATTGTCTTTAGCATATAATGGTCAAAGTATGTCATGCACTTGCATCGTATTGTGTTCTCCTCTTTTGCTTATATCGTGATGTGGGATGCGTGAACCGACTTTGGGCTTCAAAACAGGATAATCTCGTGTAAGTACAGAGAAACTATCACCAATTTCTTTCATGCCCCATTGGTGTTGCAGTATGGAGTCCTTGTGAGTAGTGCCTTGAATCAAGTCAACGTCTGAAACGAGATGGCCATGGCTACCGATACGCACTATTTCAATCATGGAAGAAACCTTGAATTCCATTCATGGGGTTGCTCGGGTTTGGGTTTGGGCACATGCTAGACTAATAAAAAGACTGTTGCGTTGCGTCGCATTGCTATGTAAGGTTGTGTTGAGTTGGCAAGGTGCATGCGCTAACAAAGCAGCACTTGTGCAAGGCCTCGCAATCATGCCGTGATCTGCACCATCGAAACTGGCTTGTCCCCTGAAGCCGCACAAAAGATAGCAGCATCTTAACGTCGGATCTCGAATGGAAACGCAATTTCGTTGGATGGTCTACTATCGGCGCGACGGCACGGGATGGTCCCGCATAAACGCTGGGTGAGACCAGGGGCTTGGTCTTCTTTATCTCGACGTCATCGACTGGAGGAGGGAAAGAGGTTTTGACGGTTTCAAAACAATACCAGCTCCTAATTATAGTAGAGTATCCTTGAGGCATCACTCTACCTTATACGGCGAGAATTCACAGAGTGTTGTTGAATGCTGGCTGACCACTATCAACGAGCGAAGAAACATGCGAGTCAACCAATGGATGTCGTTGGTTGATTGCTCAAGATTGGGTTCCCGCTGGATGCGGATGCGGCTGGTTGAATTCAATATCAAAGCTCCACTGATAATTCTGGTTGTGCCTGGTTAGAACCCAGGAGCCCACCTTGGATCACGATCGCTCTCGACTCGGCAAATATTGGCTGCTTGGCTACTTGGCCTGTCCACATAATGTGCTGTACAGGGGTCAGTTTGGACTAGGGATGTTTTTTCAACTTACGGATATAGAGACCAGTCAAAGGGACAATAGTCCTGTCTTTAATGCAGTATCATTCCTCACACAAACAGCAACTCAGACATGTCTGCAGCGAAACCAACCTATTCAGCCCATTCATAGTGGTCGCTACTGCAAAGGGTCTAATTATCAGCCTGTGTTGAAATAATAGTCCAACTGCTTATCCGAGTCGAGTGAGCGAGGTGAGATGAATTGACAACGGCCGCAAACCCACCAATTCCAGAGGATCCTCCGGCCCAAGCTCCATCTGGTTGGCACGTTCTCGGCGGGAGCAGAAGCACGCACCAGCCACTTTTACTGACTGCCCACGTTTGTGGCCGTCTTGTCTTCCATACAGAACATCTTCCGTCATCTTTAATCACCAGGGATAGGGATTAACTTATCCATATCCATCCTTCCTTCTTTCCAGGGGGGTGGACAGGGTCGCTTTTGAGGGTTATCTTCCAAGGCAGTGGAAAAAATAACCCATGAAAACGAAAGTAACAAGTGGGTTTTTGATTTGAATCTGGATTGTTTTATCTCTTGTTGCTCCTAAGATATCTACTCATATTACCTGCATTCTTTAATCTTTCCCCTTTTCTTTCCTCTTTTCTGCACCTTCCAACCTTCTTCTCAACCTTTTCCAAAAGGAAGCTGCCACTGTCACTGCAACTACCACTTTCTGCTAGTGATCTGACAGAGCTCGCTTCTTGCTACACCCCCCATCGGGATCTCACTCCACCACAAATCTACGTTACCACCCCATTCGTTCCTCCGAAGCTTACAATACGAGTGTTCTCCTCTCTCGATTCTCGACCCCCGGTTTCTTGGACATTACAAACTCAGTCTCTCGCTCTCGCACTCTTTGCTTTCTTTTACCTTGTCTACTCTGTTTTTGGATTGCTTGAGCGGCTTCTTGCTTTTCCCACGTTTTTTTCTTTTCTTTTTCCTCAAATACATATCACCAAGTATCCTGGGAACAGCAGGTCTTAGTCGCCGGCGACATGGCCCCTACCTTCCTCAACAGCTTGCGCCGCCGATCGAGGGCCAGTTTCCGTACCAATCGCTCTACAACAGATACTTCTAGTGATGGCGCTGCATCTCAGGGAGAGTCACCTTCGAGTGGCTCATTGACGCCGCCTTCGATCGATATTCAGTCTGATCCTGCACTGCACCTGCAAGTCAAAGATCAACAACTTCAACGTCGACAGTCCCAGATCTCTCATAGCCAGAGTCAACAGCAAATCCCCCAACTACGACCCCCGCTCACTTCCAACTCGAACCGCAACAGTGTTTCCGGCATGTCGGGCCTTGGTTCGCCTTCTATCAATGGACGACAAACCCTTCCAGCGTCACCCTACGCCCCTAGATTGATTAACATTACGGAAAATGCATGGGTATGTCTTGGATACTTTGCTGTCGGATTGCTCTATGGCTCGTTGACTTGGTGGCGCATCTGCAAGTGCAAGCCATCTTGTCAAGGGTTTATTGGTGCATATACTGCTGCCAAGGCCCATATAATAACGTCAGTTCTGTAAAATGCAGCGATGGTTATTAACAATTGACAGGTTTACCAAAAGGTTCTTCTTGTGTATGGCACGATTGGAAACCCTGCTGAAAATGCTCTTGACGGAACCCTCAATGTTTGTCGACTCGACGATAACTTCCCCGCGATTAGCTGGCCCGTCTGTAACTCGCACTTCAAGGCATTGGTGTACTTACAACCAGGACCAAACAAGTTGCGCTTCGAGTTTTCGAGCCCAAAACTACCCAACAGCAACAGCTCGAACCCGATTCACGCCTCATACCTGACCGTTCATATGCTCCCGGTCAACAACTCACCACCGCTGCAGCTTGCTATTCTGGTTGCCAAAGATTCGCCAGAAACATTCGATGCATCACCCGCCCGGGCCGAAAAGGAGGGCAATGGGTTGGACACGGCTGTGAGGAAGTTCAGGATGGCAGCGTACTTGTGGCAGGCATTCACCGCGGAACAAATGTGGCGGAACAAACTTGGGCGACGCGCATTCCGTTTCGATGAAGAGTGGACAACAGGTTCGGCCAACTATCGCGATCGAGAAAACGGTACGATGCGCTCTGAAGCCAGAGTTCATATTATTCGCGCCGACAAAACCACTGCTGAGATCCGGGACCTTAACAAGGCTCAGCAAAACGAAAAGGCTACTGAAAAGGGTGCTCTGTACGAAATCGCTTCCGAGGCCGTCAAGAAACATTTCAACCCACTCCCCGGACAGAAGCTCTATGTATCGTGTCTACTCTTGGACTCCCACTGGGACAAGGCCGCAAACACTGTGACCGGCCATGCTGCTCTTGGAGGTGGAGATGGCGATCTACAGTTGGCAATCTTTGGATCGCATTGCCTTCACAGCTACCCGTCCACCTTTGAAGAAGTCGTACCTGCTTTCACCGACTGTACCCCAACGGACACAAACCATGTGGCTAATGACTGTAACCAAGCGGGAAGCTCTTGGGAAGCCGCCAATATTGGCATCGGTGCTCACTTGCATGAGACGGGTCATCTATTTGGATGCCCACACCAAGAGAGCGGCGTCATGCTACGAGATTATGTGGTGCTCAACCGCACTTTTGTAGCCCGGGAGGCCTACTGCACAAGAACAAAGTCCAAGGGCGGAGTCGCACTGCTGGCTGACGAATGTGGTTGGCATCGCCTTGACTGCTTGCGCTTCCGAGCCCATCCAGCGTTCCGCCTACCTAACGACCCTCCGATGAACCCTGACGGTACTGTTCAAGCTTTCCCTGTAGAGAACGGTAACGTTTTGGTCATGGCAGCCACGGGTATCTTTTTCGTCGAGATATACGTCGAAGGTGATGATGTGTGTCATGCGTGGATCGAGTATCCCATCGAACAGGGAACGTCGTCTCGACAAGTCACGCTTAGCGAAAGCGAGCTGCGAAGCAGACTGCCTGATAAGAAGAAAAAGGGTGCCATGAAGATTTCTATCAAGTCTTACGGAGGCGGGTCAATTGATATCAACGATTACAAAAAATTTGTGTCAAAAGAATCGCTTGTCAAGCTCTCGAATGGGAAGAACGGTTTCCGAAGTCAGAAGATGGGTTACTCTGAAATGGACGGAACCCAGCCTACAGAAGTTGTCTTTACCAGCGCTGTGAAGCAAGATCGGGTCCTTTCTCGCATGGTGGTCTACCACGGGATGGCTGTTGATGGCATGGAGTTCGTCTACGACGATGACTCTAGGCAGTTGTTTGGAAAGAAAGGTGGCAAGGAAGGAGGTGATACCTTTGAGTTCGGTAAGTTCTCTCCATGAAATCATGAGTGCAAGAATCTAACGTGATACAGATGTCCGTCGTGGTGAATACATTAGCGGTTTCGTTGTGCGGTCCGGTTTTTGGATTGATGGTATTCAAATTTTGACGAGCTTGGGTCGCAAATCGCCCATCTACGGCAATGCACACGGAGGAGATCCGTGAGTAGCACTCACCCACTATACTCTTGACTTTACTAACATGTTTAGACACACTTTGATACCACCTCGAGGCTACATAATCTGCGGTGTTTCCGGCTCATGCGGTCAATGGCTTGACGGCTTCTCAGTCATTATAACACGATGAATATGAGCACAGTCATCTTTACAGCAGCTTTTGAACATGATAGCTACAGGACAAGAGTCAACTACCGATGGGGAAACATTAATTGGTAATCTTAAAGAAATGAAGAGGCGGTATATACCCTTCTTGCGTGCTAAGACACGCTCACTTGTTTCACAGCGGCCAGATAGCTGCCGCAAGCATTGTTCGGGACCTTTGCCTGAGTCCGGCGTTCGGGGTACTTTTTTTTTTTTTGCCTACCGCCTCTAAGGGGGCTGCGTGAGTACATACAAGCTTGCGTATCAAATTAGTGGGAGAAGCACACGCATTATACCATGAACAGGAGCGGACCTGAATAAATACCGCACAATATGTCTGAACTTGAGATTGAGTCTGAGACCTAATCAGTGTCTTGCCAATACGCGGTGCTGTGCATAGTGACATGTTGTGTAACTGTTGATTGAGTGATGTTAACACAAATTTACCTGACAATGAGGAAGCGTCTGTGCGAATACGACAGGACCAATGTGAATCTACAAGTGATAATACCCCATAGGTGAATTTCCCAACAACTGCTAAGGCTTGAGCAATACTGTGTAAGAGATCTTTTTATCTCTATCTAGCGGTATGGCTGTTTTATGTGAACGTGACCTCTTAAGATATCATTCATCACATGTGACAATCTTAGTACAATACGGATACCAACTGTAGAATCCAGTGGTTGGTGACTTGGAAACGTTGAGTGTCCATCCCGTCTAAGTCATCGATCACGTGCCGGGCACTAACGCTAGCGCCCACAATGACGGCATCTACCCAAGCAAGGAAAGAAGTTGGATGTCCCGCCGCGAAAGAGCTACCGCGACGCCAATCCTCAACGTCAACCACTCCTAAGAAAACCTGCTCTTCTCTCTTCCACAACTACCCTCAACAAGAAGTGACAAAACTTGAGCTTACGCAGCATCATTCATCCTAGTAAAGCTAGCTCTCCCGCGCCATCAAGATATCTCTTTTGTCTGTTGGGAGACACCGCTTACTTCCAACTTTAACCTACTTGCGACTGCGATACCCCTCTTCGAGTTCGACCATCTGCGCCACTCCAGCTCTACCAAACCTCGTCTTGAATCGCATCAAGATGTCTAGACGGAGCAACACCATGTCGGGCTCTAACGGCGACACCAAGGATGTCATGTCCTCCAACAGCCCATGTGAGATTCACCCTATGATGAAGCATTCAAAACCAGACTCAGAGTCGTGAAGCTAACATTGTTGTTCTCTGTAGCAATTGACAAGCAAAAGACCCTGCTATCTGATGATGTTGGACACTTCTCTCTGGTGCGAGCCATGCACCTTGCTGACTTGATCACTCTCATGAACGGTATGTACACCTGAACTAGAGACGACGGCGCTGCCTTCCAAGTTAGACTACTTGGCTAACTCGTATACTAGGCGCATGCGGTGTCATGTCCATTTTCTCCTCGCTACGATACGCGCTCGGCGATCCCAAGGATTTTGACAACCTCTGGCTTGCTCTTTTCTTCCTGCCTTTCGGTCTTTTCTTCGACTTCTTTGATGGCAAGGTCGCTCGATGGAGGAAGAAGAGCGGACTCATGGGTCAGGAGTTGGACTCTCTTGCTGATTTGGTATGTATATATGCTTCTTTGACTGCGAGTGCTGAGTTCTAACGTAAGAACTAGATCTCATTTGGTGTAGCCCCCGCTATGGTCGCCTTCACTCTTGGTTTCCGTTCCGTCGCCGATACCATTGGCCTTACCTTCTTCGTTCTTTGCGGACTCACTCGTCTCGCTCGTTTCAACGTCACTGTCGCCGTCTTGCCCAAGGATGAGACGGGCAAGAGCAAGTACTTCGAGGGAACACCTATTCCCACTTCGCTCGGTATGGATGCTGTCATGGCCTACTGGCTTTCTCAGCGCTGGGTCCACGACAACCTTCCCTTCGGTGTTTGGTTCCAGGGCTCCGCTTTCGAGTTCCACCCTGCCGTTATTCTGTTCATGATTCACGGTTGCCTCATGACTAGCAAGACCATCCGTATTCCCAAGCCTTAAGAGACTACTCAAAAGACCATTTAACATGGTATATCGATGTGGCATAACCACATCCCAGGTTCGGTGGAGTAACGGATATGTGGCCGGAATATGGGGTTATGCTTTGCTATTTCTGGAGACGTGGCAAGGCTGAGTCAAGGGTATAACGGGGGAACGAGACAAGAAAACGGACGTATGAATTGCTTTTAGTGCAGACGGGCGAGGACGTGTTCATTCGTGCTTGGTAGTCTTGGTCAGGGAATGATTCACGCAGTTCATTGATACGATGGTAGTTCATGATACCCAACATTCCTTATCTTTCTGTTTCGGGTGATCGTGGTACGTGTATGGTTATATACTTTTGATGGTGAGGCTTTGATTGAGTGACTGAGGCTTGGCTGACTACGTCCTGATTGTTGGCTCAGCAAAACCCTCGACGCACACCACACCAGTAATGGAGATATGTCCATTGCGTTCTCAGGTTAATGCTCATAGAGGACCAGTACGTCCCGTCCTACAGGTTTTCAACGAACTGGGATGTGATATCTCGGTGAGTTGACCCAGAACATAGGGCAATGTCGTCGATAGACCAACTCAAATCCACCTCGACTACGACGACCATTTTCACTCCCAAGGATCATCCCATTCCTGGAGACTGGAGGGTCGTTTGTATTTGTCGGTGAACGGCTAACGGCTTGCTTGCTGACTATTTTCAACAGCAATGGCGAGAACATGGAGGCAGTGATCTCGCTAGAAAAAAGACAGTGGATGCTGTAAATCCTACCGATTAACCGATGAATCCTTCTTATGTGACAGCAAATTGCGGAGAATCCTTTATTGAGCTTAAGCAAACGCCCGTAAAAAAGAGTCGCAGATGATCAAGTCTCTAGTGTGCTGTACGATCAACAGAGTTACAAGGATTGGGGCAACACCAAAAATAAGTCTAGGGATAATGTTTACGTAGAACTTTAGGCTCTGCCATTGATGTGTCAACGAAACGTGACGAATCTTGGTTGCCGAAGTTCTCGGGTATTGAAAAGACGGGGCAAACATCAATGACGCTCAAGATCTACATACTAGTTTGAAAGAAAAAGTTGAGAAAGAAGAACTTTAGGAAACCCAAGTGTTGAATATTTACCTACCCCAACCTGATACAAACCAATCAAGGCCGTTAACGAAATAAGTTGAGTCTGAAACATGCAGTAGCCAGAGCTGAAGCGTGACTGGAAGAACCAAAGATTGTCTCCAGGGTAAGACATGGGTCGCAATGAATTGAGGCTGTGTTGAAAAAAGGATGAGACGTGAACACGACGCTAGTGAACGTTAGAGCAGTGACGGGTGGCTGTGCGTTGGTGATGGGTATGAGGTAAGGACCAGAATATGTAGGTATGTGTAGTTGATCATGATCATCATTGATACGTGAAGGATATTACCCCATTCGGTATTTGGTTACATTTATGATGAAGACGAGGATGTTTTGTAATTCCGATGGGTTGCTTGTGAGTGAGTGAGTGAGAAAGAGAGAAAGAGAAAGAGAGAATCATACAATGACAGTATGGGAAGGAACATGGCTGGCTCTCTTTCCGCGCCAAGATTTACTTATTTTTTATTTATTCTTTTTTGGTGTTGGTCGCAGCCGCTTTCTCCTGCACCCTGCCTGCCTACTCTCTCACCGTACACTACTGTATCACCAACACCAACGGCTCATTTTCACCAACAACATCACCAATGAGATATCGATTCACGAACCAGTCAAACATCCTTACTATTTTCATTAAGCGCCACCGTTGAAGCATTACCTACTTTGCAAACACAATCGCGATTTTAGTCTACGCAGCCTAAGACTTAGCCTTATACCAGGCGTCATTCAGGTCACTTAATGTGATACTCCTCCCCCCCATATACTAGCCAACAATCAGAGAGCACATCACTACCCACAAGGCGGGGGCAAACTATCTTTTCTCACTTTGACAAGATCGATGGATTCTATTTCTGGCTTGCAACCATGATCCATCCCACCCTCATCTCGGTTCCAAAGATCAACCCCAGCCCAAACTAGGACAAACCATGGTAGTTCTTAGGTTCTGATCCTCCGGACCCTGGGTCTAAGCCAGAGTTTCTACTGCCAAGGCGGGGACGAGTCAGCCCTGACGGCTTAGATGAGCTTCCACGAGCCAATGCTCCATGCAGCTCGGGACAATGGTTTTTGTTTTATACCCGGGCCTTGTAAGCCGTAAGCGCAGCCGCACTTCTCTATCAACATATTACCCCAAATGTCCCTGATTATGTCTTGTCAGGCTGTTCTCTGGGATCCCTCTTTTTGGTCTCCCATTCAGTAATGATGCTTCTTGTGAAGCTTAATCTAATGCCTTATTTCTTGTTTCTTTCTAATCGAAACTGCTTGCTGGACTAATCGATATTCTCACCAACTTCATAATGGAACCCCTACGGAGCTTATCACGACAAGACTCTGAAAAGTCCGAGGCTCGCCGACAAACTCATCGTTCCAATGCTGCCGTTCAGCATGTCACGGATACAATGATTGCTGTTACCGAATCTTTCCGCCACCATTACCATCAACAACATGGCGGCTACTCCCCAGCGGCACCGGCTCCCACTTACACGAACCTCAACTCTTATTCGCAACCGCGCAACTATGCCAACTCCAACAATCGCTCCAATTCACAATCTCATTCTCACACTCGAAGTCTTTCAAGTGTGAGTGAAGTATCTCAGGGTCTTCTTGATATGGACGTAGTGAGCCAGATGTCCACATCGGACGTGTCGCCCGTTTCTCCTCCTCGAAACAATTACATTCCCACCATACTTATGCCAGGACGACCCCCCAATACCGAGACAGACTCTCTTCTTGACCGAGAACTAGAGTCAGAGATGGTTGAGACTTCTGTTCATATGCCAGAAGACTTGATTCGACTCGCGACACCAAATTTACCACCACGACTGGACACGCCTCATACACCACCTCCTCGCCTCAGTATTCCCGTAAACCTCGCCGATACTCAACCTTACGTAGCTCCATATTCAAATACAGGCCCATCTTCAGCCGACTTCGCGGTCAACCATGGCGGACTTGTTCAAGCTGCTAGACGTTTTGAAGCTTTCAGATCGACGACGCAGCATCATCAATACATGGCCCTCAGACCTGATTTGGGCACACGAAACTTGCCACTGGGCACAGTTACGCATATACGTGCAGGATCTGATCCAGATCCTGCTTTGCCTGCTAGTCAGGGTCTGCGTAGGAAACCTCTGAACGAAGGGGCAAGGCAGATTGTATTTAACCACCCGTGCAATGAGAGCCTTTTTGTTGCCGTCATCTGTATGGCCCAGCTTTTGACATATGCCAGTCTTGCGCAGACTTTGACATCAGCACGACAGATTGGCAAATCATTCTTTGAACCAGAGCGTACGACACATCTTGCCTGGTTTACTTCGGCATACATGTTGAGTTATGCCGCGACAACTCTTATGGGAAATAGAATCGGAAACGTTTGTGGCCAGAGGAATACCTTCATAGCCGGATATTTTTGGTTTGCATTCTGGAGTCTTCTTACTGGTTTGAGCGTTTACGTGCAGACAAGCAGTGCTGGAGGAGCCGTCTTCTGCATCTGTCGTGCGATGCAAGGCATCGGCCCAGCACTCCTCATTCCCAATGGCCATGGGATGTTGCTGAGGGCCTATCCGCCAGGACCTCGTAAGATGCTTGCCATGGGATTGTTCGATGCCTCCTCCCCTTGTGGGTTCGTCGTTGGTTCAGTCATGACAGGTCTTTTCGCCAATTACGCGTCCTGGCCCTGGGCATTCTACTGCTTAGCCGCGGTCTGTACAGCCCTAGCTATTACAAGTATGCTTGTAGTCCCTTCTAAGAGGGTTTTGGTTCATGACTTCGAAGGGAACCTTTGGAAACGCCTCGATGTCTTGGGGTTTGTGACTGGCGTCTCTGCATTGGTTCTGTTCAGTGTCGGATGGAACCAAGTACCCATCTTAGGATGGGATGCCCCCGAAACATACATCTTGATCTTTGCAGGGATTTTGCTTATGCCGTTATTCCATTACTTCGAGACTCAAGCTAGCCATCCTCTGGTACCGTTCAAGCAAATTCACCTTGCTGCTGGTGTCACACTTGGCTTCGTCTCTGCCGCTTCGGCAGCTTTTGGGATTTGGGTATGGTATTTTTCTCAGTTTATCGAAGTTGTGAGAGGATGGGGACCTCTACTTACAAGCGCTGGTCTTATCCCGGTACTAGTGATCGGAGTTGTCGTCGGCTTTGCTTGCTGGCCTTTTGCAAATCGCGATTTCACAGCCCAGCTTGTTATGATGATTTCATCGATAGCAATATTGGTTAGCTCCGCTTTGATGGCTACGACTCCAGCTCAACAGGAGTATTGGGCAAATTCGTTTGTTAGTGCTATCTTTATGGGAGTTGGTATGGTCTTGATCATCCCCTCTGCTTCGACAGTGCTCGGGCGAGATGTTCCCGAAGGACAACTTGGACTCGCAAGTAGCCTTACCAACATGGCGGCAGCATTTACCTTCTCTGTTGGACTTGGTATGGCCGGAGCCGTGGAGATGGGAAAGAGACACGACAAGAATCCTTTAGGAGGATATCGCGACGCACAGTATTTTGGCCTGGGACTTGGAGGGCTGGCCTTAATCTTGGCCCTGGGCTTACTTTGCGCAGCATTGCTTCGGCGTCGCAGGGGTTGATTTCAACGAATTATTTGACTGGCGTTAAAGGAGCTGAAGGAAGGGCTTGCGAGCCCGTTATACCCTATGAGCGTGGATATGAATGACTTTACACAATACTTTCTCAATACATAGATGTTTCACAATGGACACATAACTAAAGTTAAAAGGTTGCCCATTCTTTTTGTTTTCTCTCTTGTCTTTGTTGAATCCTCATGTGTTTGTAAATACAAACTCAATGTCGTACCGTACGAACATCGCAGGATTGGGATATAGAGCCAGCGGGGGGAAAACCAAATCAAGCAAAGCACTTTGGAAAATCAGAAACCATCCAACGCCAGAGAAAATACATGTGATCCCTTTCTTTCTTTCTTTCCCGCCTCCTAAATCCCGAAGTTTTCTCTCTTCATCGACTTTGCCTTTCTCTAAACGGCTTTCGTGGGTCGCGTTGTACTACAGCAGCAGTTAAGGCTTCGACTTCGTTCTCCTCGGTAGCAGAAGTGATCCGTAGTCGTCATCGTCGTCAGCAGATTATCGGCCACCGCGGCTGAAACCACCACGGCCACGACCACCACCGAAGCCGCCGCCACTACCACCTCGTGAGAAACCACCGCTTCCACCACGACCACCACGGCCACCGAAACCGCTTCCACCACGGCCACCACCTCGAGGACCACCGCGACCACCGCCGAAACCACCACGGCCGCCGCCACGAGCGCCGAAGCCGCCGCGTCCACCGCGGGCACCACCGCGACCGCCACCGGCTCGCTTGGGCTTGGGAGCACCTGGCGGAGGCTTAGGCTTGGGGAGGAACTTGTCGAGGGGCAGGAGCTTCTCGGAGCCGATGTAGAACTTGTCGCCCTCCTTGAAAGAGGTGGCCTGGATGCCCTCGGTGGGCTTGATGGTGAAGTAGACCTGGTTGATGGGGCCAAGGACCTCGTCGACCTTGCCGACGGCCGTCTTGTTCTCGAGGAAGATCTGGGCGTTGAAGTGGGGGACCTTGGGATTGATGGACTCGCAGACCATCTCGCCCTCGCAGGCGTGCATGAACTTGCCCATTTCTGAGAAGCGTTAGCCGGCGACACACTGAAGAGAAGAAACAGGATGGTGAAACATACCAAGGATCTGAGCAGGAGGACCCATGTCTCGCTGCTGGAAGCCACCGCGGCCTGTAATGGTCGTTAGTATTTGATCTTGCGAATGCGAACACCGCTCTTCAAGAGCTATCCATCGCACAGCCCGCGAGCTCAATTGCCCTGCTCTTGCTGACTTGTTCACTCCAAAAAACCAGCACTCCCAAACGCAAGCTGTCAGATTAAATAGAAAAAGACGTACCACCGCCACGGCCTCCAAATCCACTACCGCCGCGTCCTCGCGAACCTCCTCGGAAAGACATGATGAATAATGATCGAGTTTGCGCTCGGTCACCAATTGGGATAAATGTGATAGATCAAGGTTTCGCGATTCGACCGCTCGTTGTCCTTGCTTCGGAATCTACCCGTAGTTGGGGGTTTTGGTCGTTTCGTCGAGATTTGGTCGTCCGCGTAGGTCGAGGCTCTAACTTTTTTTTCCCGAGTGAAATTTTGCAAAGAGAGTGTCCACCGAAGGTCTGGCGGGAGCTAGCTTAGAGCACCCCGATTGGTCGATTGATGACGGAACGGAAAATCAAAGTGACCGGCATTATGCAGGTTCTGCATGGACTACGATGAGAAAATTTAACAGAACAATTGTAATCTTAGATTAGGCTTTAGGTGTATAACTTATTTTGACCATTAAGCTGTCCTGATGCAAACGCGCTATACTTTTCCAATCGATTGCAGCAAACTATAGATAGACATCTTGAAAACCAATACAAACAAACACGCAAACACAAAAACCAAGCGAGGGATATCCCATAACCGTAACCATAATCATAACCATAGCCGTATCACCTAAACTGTACACTGAAAGCCAACGTCTCCCAGTTGACGCTTGCCTTTCTGTCCGTTTCCCACCGCTTGCTCATTGTCTAAAAGCAGCTCTTTCCACCTCATCCGTACACAATTGACAAAGGAAATAACATAAACTTGATGGGGAAAAAACAAACATACAAGGAAACCCAACCAACAATACTCTGACTTATGCCGCATAACTGCTCTTGGGATAACCGCCAGGGATGTGCAAGTTCGAGATGGTGTTATGGCTTTCAGTTCGGTTGTTAACCGACGGTCGGGTGGCCATAGGGGTCTCATCTTCGTCATCCGTCTGAAGCAAAACTGAGTCGCCCTCAGTGTATACTGAATCAGCCTTTCGAGTTGATGCTATAGTCTCTTGGTTCATGCCACCATCGAGTCTAGGAAAGCCCTCCCCCACTGTCGTCAAAGTGTAGTTGTTGACCTTGGCACCACCGTTGGCATTGCCATTGCTATTGCCATTGATATGTTCATAGTTTGGCTGTTGGTCGTAAGAAGGCTGTGGCTCATATGAAGCTTGCTGATAGTTTGGCATCTCATGGTCGTTTCCACCTACGGTGTATCCACCGTACGGCTCCTCACGCGGCTCCATGGTATGGTTGTTAGGTTGCTCATCGTGATGGTGCTGGTCATTGTTGACGAGATTGTCCTTACGCTCATCCTTACCCTGAGGAATCACAACCGGAACAAAATTCTGGTTATTGTGCTGGTCAACGTACTCCGACAATTGAACAGGTTGCTGCTGCTGATTAAATGAAGTTGGTCCAACAGGAGACTGGTTAACTGGCTCGCTTGTATAAGGGTTAACACCGTCATAATGAGCCTTTTGACTCGCGACAGCAGCATGCGAGGGCATCTCATCCATAGGCGTCTGGTGAACAGTACCATAGCCCTGATGATCGTCCCGGATCTGCTCCGATCCTCCAACGGCCGGACCAGAAAGACCACCCGTGACGATCGGAGGTACGACGTGGTCCTTGTTGTCCTGGAAGCCAGAGCTTATACTAGAAGGCGAATGAGGGGCCTGTAAGCCACGTTGCGCATTGATTTGGATATCAGATGGGAAACGCCCACCTGCTTGAGATCGCCGGGGGGTCGCGTCATGTTGCCTTGGTCCCGGGTTGGTAAATGATTCGGTATCGGCCGTGAAAGGCTCCTCGTCTTCGTCATCGACCAGTCCATCGCTACTAACTGATCGCCGGGAAGATCTGCTGAGGCTTCTCGAATGGCTGCGCACGAATTGGCTTCGCTCCTCGGCGGTCTTCTCCGTAAGGGCCTTGATATCCTCATACCAAGCCATCATAGTGTCGTGGCTCTCGGCACGGAATACCCAGGTATGGCCACGGTGCATACCGCCTGTCTGGCGGCCCTTGAGGATGAACTTGTTGGAAGAACCCCCTTCGTTCGAGTGCGATCCTACTTTCTGTTCTGGAAGATAAAGTGACATAATGGGGGCTTGCGCTTTGTCCGCGGTCTTGAACTCGTGAAGATGCGTAGCGGAAAGTACATACCTATCGTAGAAATTAGTTTCGTTCATTATGGCATACGTACAAATACTTACCAGCCGGCTGTGTAGCTCTTCAGGTACTTGCTCTTACGCTCCAACAATCCGGCTCGAATCTCCTGGACTGCCTCGTGGTCCTGTCCGGGGTAATGAATCTGGTCCGCAGTTCTGAGCGGGATGCTGGGGTCCACGAACTTGTCGTCGTGGGTAACAAAGTGCATCCATTCATGGTCCTTAGGCATGGCAATAGGACCGTCCCGCAATTCACTAATAAGGTTATAAGAGTTGTCGGCCTCGCGCTTGAGAATACCGGCGTAGGCGTTGTAGGCCTTTTGGATCTCTCCGACGACAATCGCTTCTAGCTCCCGTCCGGAGTTTTCCAGGTTGAGATAAGCCTGGTGCAGGTAGTTCTCTTCATCCAATTGGCGCTCAACTTGGCGGTCGACAGCCAGACGCAGCAGGTATGGGTCTTGCTTGCCAGTTGTAGAAGATTCATCCAACTCGTTTCGCCCCAAGATATCACTGAGAGTCTTGACGGCCTTACGAGTGTGATCCATCTCTTTGTCGACCGAGTTCTTGAAGTCGCCTGAAAGGTTCTTAATTTCCTTGATCTTTTGTTGAAGGTCACTTCGCAAGCCAGTGAGCGCAAGAATTACATCCTCTTCAATATCCTTTGCCTTGTTGGCCTCAAGAATGGCGTTCTTGTTATAGATCCTAAGGAATTGAAGAGCGTCATCCATACCAGCTGACTGAAGGAAGCCAGGTGGGGTGGTAATATTGTTGGAGACATTGGCGAGCTTGAGAAGAGACTTGGAGCGCTGCTCATAGTGGCTTTGGATCTCGCGAAAGTATGCGATAAGATCCTTGAGTACTTTTCTCCAATTCTGGAATCGGGTTGAGAGTACATCAGTCGGGTTGCCTGAGGTGGGAACCGGACAGTAGAAGGCACTATGGGCCTCATCGTGGTCTGAGGCGGACTGCAAAGCAAGGCTCCTGACGCTGCCAGCTCTCATGCTACGGCGGCTGCCGCTACGTTTCAAGCTTCCATTTCGGCGCACCGAATTTTTCTTCTTGAGAGTGTTCTGACGAGCTGGAAGTTGCTGGTCATCGCCACTAATGAAGCTGTGTACAGAATTGCTGCGCTGCATGTTTGCGCTTTTGGGAGTGTGATCAAGTAGTAGAGAAGTTCCTCGCTGTGCTGCACCCCATTCCTCGGTGAAACGACCTGGCTGTCGCGACTGTGGTTGCGGTGCGTGGTTCGAGTTCGAGAGATGGTATTCCTCGTCGTATTGGGGACTCGAGTATGGATGTGTGTTGGCGATGGTGTTGGCTGCGATTGTACGCTGGTGAGGAGCTGATGATGATTCTGGGTAAAAATCTTGCCCGTGCGAGTTTGTATAAGCAGATTGTTGGGGAAATGATGAAGGTTGAGTTTGGGAGTGAGAAGAAGGTAGATCCATGGCGGAGGTGGCGTTGTTATTTCTCCTACGGCAGTCTAAGCTAAGGTAATGGACTGTGCGAGACTAGAGGAGAGACAGAAACGACGGAATGGACCAGACCACAAGGCAATGGGGGGACCCGAGACGGAAGCGAAGGGAGGGATAACCTGGAACTTAGAACCTAAAACAGTCAATTAGTGATCGGTGAATGATGGCGTCGAGTGGAGAGAAAGTGGATTGGGCCGGAGTGCTGGGTGAGCTGTGCTGTGCTGTGCTGAGATTGAGAGCAAGCATGAGCCAGATTCAGAAAATCAGGGTGCTAGTCTCGCGGGATGATGGTGTTGACGCAATGGGTGTACAATCGACTGCTGGCAGATGTGACGCTAACCGAAGCTAGAGGCCCGTTCGAGTGAGACTAGCGTCTCTCAGCAGTGGAGGGACCTTTTTGAGACAAATGATGATGGTGAACCGACGACAGGTGCGCTTGGCTTTGGCTTTTCTTTCGATTGATTTTGAGTACAGTACTGTAGCAGCTGTGGAAATGAGAGAGCTTCTAGGTGGAGTAGAGGGAGTGAGAATCAGCGGGTAATAGACTGAAGATCAAGGGTTCTATGTGTGTTCCACAATGGAGGAGGAGATTTCAACCCATTGAAGCACCCACGTAATTAGAGAAACAAACTACAACGCTAGTGTACCTCTATAGAATGTGGAAAACTCGGCACAAATTGAGTTGTGTCTGCCGATAAACTGAGTCAACAAGTTTTGTCGCTCGCGATTGATGTTTAGTGATATTGGTTTGTGGTGTTTTGTTATGATGAATGATGCAGTCGATGAAATGAACTTGGAGAAGGGGGGTGTTTAGTTCTTGCCTGCGGTTACACGCCAAGAGCTTGCATGTGCACTTACACCAAATCAGTCGATGAGCGGTACTTGATCAGTACTTAAGCAGCTCCAAATGTGGCCTCCTAAGACACTTACGAAGACTTACTGCACGGGCTTACTTCAAGTACCCAAAAAGTCCCTTCGCACTGCTTCCAGCCAATTTTCCAATGCGCCTTCCCCACCTAGACCTGTGTTCGACGGTCTCAAATGACGTAGTTGAGTGCCACTTGAAAGGGTCCATCTCTTGTTCTTGGGTCTTTTCGTCTTGGTTTTCTGGCGATGCCTTCTAGGCCTTCAACCTAAATCTGCAGCCTAACGACGATCGTCATTAATCTCCAGACTCTACCCAATTCCATGCACGGCCAATCCGCTTCACGTGGGTTTTCCTTGATCCTTGACTTTCGCGGGTTTATCCACTGCCACATTTGAAGCTGAGATCTTCTCGGCATCGCCGCCTTCCGGATCTGCAACTTGCTGTTTCGGTGTTTCCTCGAGCTTAAAACTGCTTACCCAGGCTGAGAGACCTCGCAGGAGCAACAAATCTTAACCACTGATGATGGATGAAATCATTTCATCAAACATCAAGACCGATTTCCTGCCCTAGTTAAAGACATTCACCTTTGGCATTCGATAGATCTCAATCTTATGCTACTGCGTCCCCATTAAAAGCTGAGGTCTTTCTCCGCATTGATTGTGGATCTTGAAATACTCGTCTCAGAGCTCACGGAACCAGATCTAAGTTAATCTGGGCTGTAAGTTACAAGCCGGATCCCGGCTCGGCATTATGATAATGACTGCCGATGACATCCACCCAGTGAGGGATATCTAGGTGCCAATTCAAAAATTTACATGTTGCATAATACGTATGCGTATTCCACTCACTTGGCGATGCTCGCGACATATGTCATTGCCAAAATGAAAATCCATCTCTTGCATGCTCGGTCCTAATGCTACTCTTCATACACGGTTGGACATAAAATGACTTGCCGCAGTTTACTTACAATCTCCCCAGTACCAAGGCTTACAAGACCATGTCCATGACTGAAATCAACCAAAACTCCGTGCCTAATGCTTTGTGTCCAGCCAAGTGCAGTGCGGTACAGTACAGTACAGCAGAAAGCTCCACAACGCCGTCCGTCGTCAAACCGAAAATCTCCCCTAGCGCGTATGATAGGAATCAACTGGTGGCCCCGCTTGACGGGATGTTACTCCTTAAACTTCCCAACGAGGAGAACAACGCTCAGATAATCGAACTTAAATCACGCCTCCTGCTCTGGAACGGGGTCTGCAGGAGGCCTCTCAACCGTCTTCATCCGTCCCCATCGGCGTGGTGGTGGCGCCTGAGGAGGTGTCTTCTTCTGGCCTCCGTTGACAAACTTCTGTGCAAACGGGACTCCATGGCGATGCTTAGGCACCTCTGGCAACGGTTTCTTGGGCCTGGTAGTTATCGTGACGCCCTCCTCTGGTTCCCCAGCGTCGGCCCCTTCGCCTGATCGGCTCGGTGTTTGCACTCCCGGCTTCTCCTTAACTGCCGCGACGTCGCTTACACTGACACTACTCGCGGTTTGTGAGCGCGACAGGCTGATACCCAAGAATCTGCGGGCGACTTCGGCTTCACCAGACCCTACTGTAGGTGATTGCGCTTCTTCAATCCACTTGACCTTGGATACACGATCGACCAAGCGAAGCGTTGTATCATCTGCAGGCGCAAAGTGTACATTTTGCGAGCCTCGGAGAATATTAAGCACACGAAGGATCTCGTCTTGCTTGTAGTGCGGCGGTTGGCTAAGTTGTGTATGCGCCAATAGCGGATAGAGTACCCTCAGGTAGGTATGTCTCAAGGATATTTTCTCATCCGGCAAGTCCATCAGGTTCCGGATAATGACATCCAGAAGTACTCGTAAGTCGTTCGTATAAAAATATTCGTATGTCGCTTTGTTCGTGAAAAGCAGATATAGGAGCTTGAGAATGAGCAGCTGTAGAGAAGTCTCAGTTTCTCGGTTCAGAAGTAGGATGATGTTTTCGCCAAAAGTTCGAAATGAAGCACCATGAAGACTCAAGCATTTAACAATTCTGTTCGTCAGGCGCGGTTTCGGAGAAGATGGGTCCTTGACGTCGGTGGAAGCAAGCATATACTGTTCGTTCAAAACAAGCTGGTTCATGTTAGCCACTGTTGTAGATGAGGACGAAAATGGGCTGCTTACCAGGACTCGAATGGTAGGATAATGGTAAGGGTCATGAGCATCATCAGACAGCTCCTCAATCAAGGCGAAAAGGTAGTGGACGAATTTGTCGTCCACCATAGTCAAGTCATCGACTCGGAGCCGCTCCATACGTGACATCTCGTACATGAGCTGCAAAAGAAGCCGGTGCAGACGCGGGTCCTGGTCCTGGTCTCGCTGTTCATTGATAAGCTCCAACAGTCGGGGGAAGCAGCATTCGTTCACCATACGAGGGAACATGGTGTCATCTTGGCAGCCGTCGAGCAGAAGCAGACAAACTATGGCATGCAGCGGCCCTGTCTCGTCTTCCTGCAGCAAACTATAGATGATCTGGGTGCGGACATAGTCTTTGTTTTCCTGGAACAAACTGCTGGCGAGAAGAATCCGCGCGCAAGTAACGACTTCATCCTGGGTTTCGTAATAGTAGTCGCGCAGACGAGTCGTCACATCTATCCAGGTACGCAGGGCATCGTCGATCGTTTCGTGGGAATCGCACTTGCTCGAGACGCATTTATCGAGATCTGCGGAAATCCGTCAATTCGTGTCCATTTCTGAAGCAATTGCAGGCCGCCAATAACCTACCAGTCCAGAGCTGAACCCCATTCTCCTCATGAGAGGGGGACGCTACTTCGAAATCTGACATGATGCTCGCTTTGATAGGGGTACAGGGACCAAGGCATCGGGTCCTGCTGCCGGGGCCGGTGCTGGAACTGCGTGATGCGAATCTGATCGGCGGTGCTGTATGGTGACGAGACGATGGAACGAGGAGCCGATTGACAATGGCGACCGAGGAGAGACGTGGACACAGAGGTCATCTCCTACCTGAAGTTGAGATAGAGCAAAAATATCGAAGCCAAAGTCTGGGTTGTGGTTGTGTTTCGAGAATTCCGGTGGCGGGGTCGAGACTGGGTTGCTGCAGGTTAAGCCGTTAGCTGTGCCGTGACCTCATTCAGGCCTGTTGAATGGTGTCTTGGCAGACGTGACAACCCAGCAACGCAGCGACAACGCAATAGAGTATCGGCATTGGATTGGTTATTCTAGAAGGATTATGGATTCTTGTAAGTATAACGTGACTGGTTGCAGTTAATGCCACGATCTTCATTACACGTATCACGACTTTACGGTAGAAATTAGACTGAATAGATCGTTGAAGCTCTTAAAAGTATAGCATTCCGCCGTTGCACGTACGGCTTCATAGTTTCCTAAACTATGACAGTATGTACTTATATAAACGCTATTAGTATTCAAACTCAAATGTACTCTAAGTGCCTTTCACGGGACCCATTTTGGGTCGGGGTGTTTCCACACCTTCAAAGGTATCATGGATACAAGTATGAGCTTTAAGAACAAGTCTATCATGGGAACTCCCAAACACCAAACCATGCAAACTATTGCAGCAACCAATATCACCTGTTCCACTAACTCCAACGGTGCTTCGAGGCACTCTTTCTATGAAGTTTCCTCATCATCGTAAATCTGGACCCTGGACGCATATTCTTTGATGTTGCTCACAACATAGTTCGTAATCGTGTCACCTTTCCCGCTCGCTACCCGTAACAACAACTCGTTCAGGTTGTATCGCCCCAAGATGTCAACATGGTCAGCCGTACGAGGTCCTCCTCGAGGGTTGAAGCGTTCCGGCTCGTGAGGCATTTCAACGACTGTGACCTTTACGCCTGCTGGATTGTAGCGTTTCATGTTCCAGCCATGATTACACATGTAACCAGTACTGAGGAGGTTGACGGTACCGTCACCCTCACCCATCACAACACCATGATCCACGTCTCCTTCGGTAAAGCCTGTATCTATTGTAATGTTGAGATTTGTCATCGATGGCTGATCCGGGGGTTTGTAGAAATATCCTCGCTCAGTGGGTTTTCCAACTCCATAAAAGCAGTAAATCTTGAGGCTAGGAGCAAGTGGTAACCGCGTCTCGAGGGGGTTGATCCACTTCTTGGGGTCATCCTCGTTGGCCTCAACCTCATCTATGGAATGGGCAATACCCCGAGAATAACTCCCCTTGATCTGGTCCTGATACCAATCCTCGGTTGTGTTAAGCAGATACGACACGCCTTGCTCAACGGTAAAGTTACGATCAGGGGTTGTCCAGTTCGAACCAACTCTGAAGTTCAAGAGGGATCCATATGAACGATTCTGGCCCGGCAAGTCGTCTGGTGCCCAGGTCAAATTACCCCATACAGAATTTCCGCCTATGGGTAACATGGAGGATATTCCAGGCATGCCACGGAAGATCTCGGCTCTCTCCTCCTTGCTCAGGAACTTTTCTAGACCGTAAATAGCGAAAGGATTCAGTTGAGCTGTGTCGCGCATCTCGCCAGAGAGCACAGCAGGCAAACCTTTGACTGCTCCAAGCATACAGCCACTGATGTTGATCCAGGCCTCAACGTGGCGCTCAACCCAATCTGGTCCACCACGTCCACCTCGTTCCGACTGCACCCAGTGGAAGAAGTAGTAAAGGACCTGACTGCCCATACTGTGTGATGCGAGAACGACCTTTTTGTTCTCAGTAGCCAGTGCGACTTCAATGTGCGACTTGAGCCGAGTGAAGTAGCGGTCCCGTACCTCAAGGTTGGGATACGACAAACGCCAATCATAAGCAGCTGTAAATGAGTTTGTTGGGTCGTAACCGATGGAGGCAAGATTCTCAAAGATTTTACTCCAGATCCAATATCCCGTGATGAAGAAATCGGTAGCATCGAAACCTTGTGCAGCCCTTAGCTTTACGTTGGGCGGGTCAAGGCCTGTCCACTTATCGAGCATGACATGCTTCTTCCAAACTTCTTTGTCCATAACCAGCGCTTTCATCATTGTCCAACTTCCCCAAAGTCGCTTCCTGAAGTAGGGTTTCGAGATATTAGCTGTGCCCCAAGATTCAAGTCCTGTCGAGATGACACCAGGTATCATGATCATGGGGTGGTGAACTCCCAGACCTTCGGATCGAGCCTTATCACCAACAGAAAAAGGCTCGTAGGATTCAGCAATATCCCGCTCGCCCTGGACAAGGTCGCGCATGTCCTTTACCAAGCCGGCGGGTAGAGCATCCAGTAAGTTGTCCATGGACAAGTCGGAGAATTCGGGGAGTTCGATAAGATCATTGCTGGAGGCGAAGAATCCGGCGGCTATGATTCCAAACAAACTACCAAGGAAAAAGATGAAGGTATTGCGGCGTTTTCGGGTCTTGGGCACGGCGTGTTGGACAACTCGAACGTGGGTGGTCGGGTGAGCTGTTGGGCTTTCTTCTCTCGACGTATCGCCAGCATCGGCGCTATCGTTATTTGTCGCATCTTGAACGTTTCGGCGTCGCAAAGCGGACTTCTTCATGGTGTCGACTGAGAAGCAGGCCTCTAGGAGGCGCTGTCTGGTTCAGTCTCTGGTTTGGAAGGGGAAAAAAGAACCTCAACTAGACTACTAGATAGAGGAAAGGTTGATGTTTAAGAATTCTTGTGCTGTACGTAGCTATGACGCCCATAAAGTGTGGGCGCGTGCTCTACAACAAAAACCGGGGTCTTGATCCTGAAGTGTATCATCCGTTGGCGGTATTTATCTATATACACGAATAACATGTATGTTGTTGAAAGAAAGGATTCGATACTGAGTGGAAGGGTGAATAAGCAATAAAGTAAAGTTTATTGTGGTAATTAAAAAGTTGCGCCATGTTTGAAAGTTGCGACCGAAGATCACAAGAAAATTGCACGTCACGTCCAGGGACCTAAAGGCCGAAGGGGGTACTGTAGGGAGGGAGCTCGTGGATCGATCGAAAAGGACATGCCGGTGGTTCCTGATAGGCAGGAACCTGACGTCAAAGCCAAGATAAGGCTGGGCCAAGGCAAGGTGAGTTATGTCTATAGACTGTCGACCGGATTATGCGAAAGGAACCGAGATTGCAAAGGGATGGAAGAAAAGCGTTAGGCGAGTCAAAGCGAAGTGTTGCTTCAATGCCATTTACTTACCTAGTCAGGGTGAGCATCCCATAAAGCCCTCGAGCAGACGGTAGTATTTTTGGGGGTAAGAGCTGCAGAATGTCACATGCTCACATTCTGAATATAAAAAGAATCTAGAACGCTACTGTACCCCTTCAACTGCCACCCTACTCATTAAGGTGCAGCGCTTACGTCGGATCATGGATGCATTGTTAAAGCAAAGCATTCGTACCAAGCCGTTGACCTTTATTATTTGGAAAAGCACAGATAGAGTGCAGTAGGTAATGAATTACCCCGCCCCCCTCCACATAAAGGATAAAGAGCTTTAAAATAGCGCCCTTGGCTCTGCACAATGCAGCTGTAGCGAGGCGGGCTGGCGAGCTAAGCGGGCAGAGTCCCTGTCAAGTTGCCCTGCGTACCTTGCCCTCGTGGCCTGCCGCTTGCATTGGATTGCTAGCTGAGATATTGCCACTTCAGCCCAAAACGACGACGCCTGAATTCAATCTCAAGATCTTTCCACCCTTTCCTTGAATTGGTTTTATGTATGACTCTTGTCGATCTGACCCAAGCCAAAATATTCTTCCTTCTATCCATTCATAGACACCCTCAACTCAACTTACCCCTCAATCGGTCGACACACCGATACCGGGCTGTAGTTCCGTTTCTGCCTGCCCCTCTTTAACGTGTCAAACAAAAAGTCAAGACCTGGTTTTAAACATTTAACATCCATATCTGAGATCTTACTTCGCTCAAACATCAACCACAACTTAACATTCTTACTATAAAATCTCGGTACTCAACTCTGGCACTACGTCCAGGTACCCTCCTCTACTCAGAAATCTCACAATCCCATGGCCACCACCAAAACCGAGAACCTCCCTGGCGAACTACGCTACGTCCAATACGAACATGCTCTCGAAGCTCAATATTTACCCGCTATCCGGGCTTTGATCTCAAAGGACTTGAGTGAGCCTTATAGCATCTATGTATACCGCTATTTCCTTTGCCAATGGGCACACCTTTGCTTCATGGTGAGATCTATCTCTTCTTTAAGTCAACCTTCATATATCTGACTTTAATTTCCAGGCATTAAACCCAGTCGACTCATCCCTAATTGGTGTTATTGTGTGCAAGCTGGAAGTCCATGCATCGCATTCCAACCCCACTCGCAGAGGCTATATCGCCATGCTGGCTGTTGCCTCTGATTTCCGTGGCCATGGCATTGCTACAACCCTTGTCAAGAAGGCCATCGATGCCATGACAAAACGCAATGCCGACGAGATTGTCCTCGAGACTGAGGAGACAAATGTCGCCGCTATGCGACTTTACGAACAGCTCGGTTTCTTACGCACTAAGAAATTGCATCGGTATTACCTCAATGGAAATAGCGCATATCGACTTGTTCTGCCTCTCAAATACATCGACCTCGATGCTGGACCGAACGATCTCGAGATCATCGACGTCTAAACTCTTACGCCTGTACGAGTTCTTTTGATTTCACGGAGTCGAGTTATGGAAGGTTGGTGGTAGTGGTTATGGTTGGATATCGAGGGCATGGGTCAGCAACGGCATCGAGCGTCATGTGGAGTTATTATCATGTTTGTTACTGTGCAGCTGGAGTTTGGTTTATTGGGTATGATGACTATGATGATATGATTTATACTTTGTTTTTCCTACACGCGCCATATAACCCATTTCTTCAACTTCAGATACACGCTGGGTTATCATCTACTCCCCTCTATACGCTTGGATGAGTCATTTGTTGTGTGTTGTCAGGTTTGGAAGATGTCAGACGACTTATAGATCGACGCTTTTAGCCCCCAGGGATTTCCGAAGGATATCCCAATGTACGTATATGCATCTACCAGCTTGCGTCAGCCTCAGTTTTATGGCAGCATACACCAAAACATGACTCACCTGGCTTATAGTAGATTGGCCTTCCGCGAATCTCTACCAATCTGAGCTCTCGCAGCTTCTGAAGAACCCTGCCCACATCGGCCTTGTCTGCGAAATCGGCCGTGTACACGCAGATGAGTCGATCTTTGCGAGAATCCTCGTCGACTGGTCGAGGAGCAACCTTTGCTGCGATGCCAAGCTCGTTGTTGGCGGTTGCCTTTGCAATGATATCCCACACATCGTTGACTTCTGCTGGCGGGCAAAACAGCATCCACTGCTGACGTCAGTCGGCTGATGTGAAGAGCTTCTTTATATACATACCTTGCCAGCTCTGACTCTAGCAGCATGTGCCAAGTGCAGTATATCGTCTGAGGCTCTCTTCCTCTCCGCGTTCATCTCTCGCTCTTTTGCTGTCTGGACCTTTCTGCTTTTTTGGACACCCTCGATGAACTTGGATAGAAGCTCCAATCTTTCAAGGCCGCCCTCCACGACAAGCGCAGTTTTGCTGCCTTCTTCTTCGGGAGCTTCATCTTCGTTGCCCTTGCTGAGTTGGTTCTGGGCCAGAGACTTCTCCACACGGGGGATATACGGGTTGCATATGTAGATCCAAGGCGTATCCAGTGTGATGTCAGTTGTTTTTGGTGGTAGACGTGTGAGAAACTCGTCTACAGTCTCAGTGAGCTGCCACGCATAGTGAACCCCGGCATATGGATTGTGGAGATGTGATGTGTCTGCGATGATATTCTTGCGAGGAAGTGGTCTTCCAGGACTTTGCTGCTGCTGAAGCATCCAGCCTTGAACATCGAAATCTTGTACACGACGGTGGAGGTCCATGACAGTCTCCTCGTCCCCTGCTTTGGTAAGTCAACGAGCAATTTGATGGATATTGGATAATACCGTAGAAGTCAGAATCATCGGAGTAATCCATGGTGCTGATATATGAAATATCAAGCAGGGGATATCTAGTTGGAGTAAGTAGATGGTGTTAATGAGCGATGACGCTGGTGGTTGTCGATTTTGGCATTTGTGGGCAAGAGTGTAAACTGCGTAGCAGATATCAAAAGATACAAAGTATCCAAATGTGAAAGAACTACAACGGCTCCTTGATCCGGTATATCCGTAAAGATAATAAAAATAAGTAAAGCGCGTGTTGACGTAAGAAGACAAATCGTCTACGGCCTATCGTCTACCCTACCCCAGGCCAGGAGATGGAGTCGCAGAAGCAAGTTCGCGTCGATGGAACGCTAGGCCCGGCAGTTAAGCTTTGAATACCCTGCAGCAATGATAAATAACCCTGTAATCGAGATCAATCAATTGACTACTACCTGTGAAGGAAACAAAACCACTTTTAATTTATAAACAACTGAGCATGGCGTCTTGCTGTTTGAGTGTTCTTCTGTTTCTTTCGATCTAGTATTGAATAATGATATCTGTGCCCAAATGAGCCTCAATCCATTTTGCGACCAAAGAGGGGCCCCCGCCATTGAAACTCCATTACTTTTTTCGTTGATTTGATCGCTCTCGACTTCACCAATCACTGTCTCTCCAGTGACAAAAAGACAAACGCAATATGGATAATGCCAAGATAATCTCTTCAGAGGTTTCCTTAACCTTGGGCCTCCCTCCTAGCTGTGTTCAGTTTTGCCCTGCGCACCCAGACTTGTTTGTGGTGGGAACTTACAACCTTGAAAAGAACGAAGATGTCCAAACAGGCAAAGAAGATGACGGTGATGATGTTAATGAGCAAGTAGCTGCGGTCAAGACACCGCAAAGCCGCAATGGAAGTCTGCTAATCTTCAGGGTCGACGGATCTAAGCTGTAAGTTTCTTTGTCATATACAATTCACTGTTGAAACTGACAGCTACACAGCCATCTAGTCCAGACGGTTTTACAACCTTCAGCTATCTTGGATCTTCGTTTTCACCCGTCAAAAGACCGGCAGGATATACTAGCAGTGGTATCCAGTACTGGAACGCTGGCTGTGTTCAAGCTGGACCCTGCACAAAACTCTTCAGCACCACTGCAACATATCTCGACAAGCAGATGTGAAGATATTGGAGAGGATGTCTTGTTCCTGCAATGTAATTGGCATCCTGAGATTCCAAACGTGATTGGTGTAACAACATCGACAAGTTCTGCGCAACTTCTTGACTTGGACAATGAGTACTCTATCAAAAACTATACCGAGTTGAGCATCGCCAATTCACTCGAGGCTTGGTGCATTGCCTTCTCGCCAGGGACATCTGCCTCAACCGATGATAAGGCACAAGTCACAGCGTATTGCGGTGGAGATGACTCTATGCTCCGTTATACCTCCTGTATCTGGGACCCGAATAACTCCGATTCTCCTTGCGAGGAACCTTATTCGCCTATTACTATCAAAGGGACACATGATGCAGGAGTCACAGCCATTCTCCCACTTCCCGTATTCACGAAGAATAATGGAAGGATTGTCGTGACAGGTAGCTATGACGACCATCTACGTGTTTTCATCATACACGATCTACACGAGACCTATGGCATGAAAAAGGTTGAGATGGCACTTGAAGAGAATCTGGGGGGAGGCGTTTGGCGATTGGATCTCGTCAAGATACAAAAAGGCACAGATTCAACCAAGATCAGAATCCTCGCTTCATGCATGCACGCTGGCGCCAGGCTTGTTGACCTGGAGGTCAAGAAAGAGCAAGACTGGACCTGTAAGATCTTGGCGAGGTTTGAAGAGCACAAGAGCATGAATTATGGAAGTGATTTTGTGAGGAACAGTGAAGCGGGTGAGAGCTTGTGGTGTGTGTCGACTAGCTTCTATGATAAACTGCTTTGTTTTTGGAAGTATGAGCCATAACTTTAACTATAGTTACAGAATAGTCTAGAAGAGACGAAAAGTTCCCAGCATTACTTTAGGTTCTGTTCTGTGGTTGATCTCTCGAAACAGCTTGAATAGCTCCATGGCAAACAAACACCCTTGTGAACCAATTGTAATTTCGTATCTCAATTCCAAATCTCCTCTCTAGGCTGCACGTTGTTTGTACTGTAGAATCAGGCTGATAGACGAAATGGGACTGTGGCACGACGATCCTCAACCCCTCATGGATAGTGACGTGGGTTTAAAGTGGAAGCATAGCTGCAACTGCAACTGCAGTACCGTACTGTCGTATCCATCTCTTTCAGCCTTGCAGCATGTTCAAAGGTTGGTCCCCTGCAAGATTGGCTGACATTTAAAAGCCGCCTACTGTAGGAACAAAGGACCCCAACAATGAGTGACTGGACCCATCTGTAGGTGTCACTGACCGCGTGCATGCGGAGCTTTATCTAGCTAGAGGGTGAAGAAATAAACAGGCATTGGTAAGGCGAGAGCTGTGGGAGATCCAGACCACTTGTTAGCTCAAGAAGAAGAGAGGTTGAGGACGGAGATCAGGATAGCTCCAGATAAAACCCGACCTTGGCTGCCCTTTCTGTATTTCCTATACCCCTATGAGAACCTCTTGTAAAGCTCTTTCTTTTGTTAACTGTTAATGCGCTGCAAGGTGAATTGTTTCATATGGGGCTCTTGCCCCGCCGCCAATGGAGGGTCCTGTCCAGATAGGCCCGTTCTCCAGCTCACTGGGTCTGACCTTCCATAGGTACTTACCTTTCACTCTTTCGGCTCCTTCCTCAGCCTGAGAGCTCTCAATTTTAGCCCAACAACTTTACTGGGCTAGGTACCTTAGGTACTTTGCTACATTTAGCTCGGCTCCATACTTGAGGTGACTTCCCTCTCACCACTTCCAAACCCCGAACTTGATACTGTAACCAATCTCTTCTCATTGTCGTCGAGTTTCTTTTTCTCTCTCACCGCCTTTGCTCATAGCAAACTTTTGGTTTCGGCTTGCTTAACTCTACTTTGCTTTTCTTATCTACATCTTAACCCCCCAGTCACTTCCGATTCTTGTTTGCCGCCTATCGCCATTTGCTTCACCTTTCGCTCCCCGTCGCAAACGAGACATCGCTCGAACCGCGTGTAAACACAACGGCAAACAGCAAACGACGAAACAAAGCATCCCTTAGTCTCTCTATTCCATGGCATTGGCCTATATCTCTGCCCCGTGACTAAATCTTCTCAAGCTTTAGAAAAGGTCTTGCATAAAACAAGCAGTTTGGCTCCCGCGCTTCGCTTTGCTCCACCGTGAATACGTTTTCGCAAACTTCTATTGCTCGCGTACCGCTCGCCATCGAGGCATAATAACATGGAAGCCAACGGTGCTTTGATGCCGGGCTCTGGCGGTGACTCGGACGTCCTTGCTAGGATACACCAGGCGCTCGAGGTCGTCCATAGCCCATTTTCGACCAACGATGATCGTAGGCAAGCCCAGGTTTTCCTAGAGGAGGTCAAGGATTACAACGAAGCACCGATGCAAGGCTATAACCTCGCATCCGACAAGTCGCAAGCCCCCGTCGTCCGACACTACGCCCTCTCTTTGCTCGAGCATGCGATCCGATACCGATGGTCCTCGTACACCACAGAACAGACAGAAGCTGTGCGGCAATGGGTCTTGAGTCTCGGCCAGGCTGTCGCAAAGGAAGACCCAGCTTACATACGGAACAAGACAGCTCAACTCTGGGTCGAGGTCGCTAAGAGATGCTGGGGCGCAGAATGGATGGATATGGATTCTTTGTTGTATCAGCTGTGGGATATTCCCGACTCGGCAGTTCACAAGGAACTTGTCATGTTTGTCCTTGAGAACCTTTCCGACGAGGTCTTTACAGGAGATGACTCGGTGGTGGCCATGCGGGAAGGCGTTCTTAGCAAGGCTTGTGTCGAAATCTTCACTCCTACCTCGGTGCTGGTCGAGGCTTTCCCCAATCGACAACCTGGTCCACCTGTGCGGTACGGCGATGATGGCTGGCTGAGTCGTCTGTCTCAATTTCTGGGCTACTGTCTAAACTCGGCGTCCAACGATAACGATGAGGTCAAGCTATGCATACACAAGGGCCTATCTGTGTTTCTCTCACTCATGCCCTGGGCAATCCCAAAGGCAGTCTCTTCTGCGCGTTGTGTTGAAGTCATGTGCGCTGGTCTCGCCTCGTCACATGTCACCATCCAAAAGGTAACATGCTCCGTTTTCTTCTATGAATGAACAAATCCTAACCATTTTATAGGCTGCGCTAGAAGCCCTCCATGCTCTCTACTGCAGAACCAACTTCAACGACGAGGAGTTTCGGGAGCTGGTTGCCCCAATGTACAGTCGTGAATCAATTGACCTGTGCAAGCGACTCTTCGAATGGTCTGCTGTGGATCCTGAGGATATTGATGAGGATAAGTATCAGACACTGAAAAAGTTGTCAGAGGTATGTGGAAAGGCGCATCGTGACAATATAATGCTGACCAGTCTGTGCAGATGCTCTCATGTCTTGGAGATTATTTTGACAGGAAATACGCCAAGTTGCCTGCTGAAACGGCCAAGGACGAGTTCCTAGGACTTTTGGTCCAAGTTGTGCAACATCAGAGCTTGATGGTATCGATTCCGGTTCTCGTCACCTGGACGCGACTGCTCAGCAACCGTCTAATTGGTCCCGGCGAGCATGTCTCTGCCTTCATCCCACCCCTTCTAGAGACCTGCAGTTCAAGACTGGTCCGATACGAGAACCTGCCCGAAGATACCCAAGATCCTACTTTCCTCTATTTGATGGAAGACACAGACACAATTCCCGAACGACACGCTTTCTTGGGCAATTACCGCCGATACAGTTCCCAAATCATCGAGGCTGTTGTCCAGCTAAAGCTGATTGACGCGATCTCGCACATCCTCAGTCGTACAGAAGACTTATTACAGCATCTCTACGACGGCCAGCCTCCTCTGGACAAGCAAAACTATTTGAAACATTCTATGCCAGTCCTACGTGTCGACGCGCAGTTCACTGTTATCGAAGCCACACTCAAGGGTTATACCAAGTGGCGCAAACACCGTCCCCAGGAGCATCAGCAGCAGGGTCCAGAAATCGAGGCGAATTTGGAAACGTGGTGTAACAAGATACTTGAGATGACGTTCGAAGACCCAATGATCAGGAAGCGAACTTTGCAGCTTCTGGTTTACTTTTCTACGACTGCTCTTAACAAAAATGCTACGTTCATGCTCAAGGTCTTGGAGCACATCTTGTTGACATGGCCGGCACTTCAGCCAGAATACCGTGCGTACAATGATGCCATCAAGGATCTGCAGGGTGAAAGCATGGTTGAGTTGCAGCGACTGGCTTCAGAGATGCCAGACCATCTCTTAGTAAGTTGTTGAATATTGCATGCAAGATATATGCTAACAGTCCCACAGGGTGTATATGACCAAATCGAGAACAAGGTGAACGAAATGATGTCGTCCGGATCACTTGACGAGAAGCGTTCTATTGCCTATCGTAGTTTCCTGTTTATCATCATGTAAGCTTCCTACTTAGCATGATCGGGCAATTTGCTAACCAATTGACAGACACCGAGCAACCGGCGTAGATGCCCAGGCCAAGATTCAAAAGCTCCGCGAGTTCATTGACCCCGTGAAGGCGCAGTGGCAGGATGAGAATGTTCGAAACTCTCTCAAGTCATACGGTAGCTTTTGCGAGCTTTTGGGGCTGGACAAAGCCCAAGCTTACATGGCCAACCACCGAGCCCATGAGATCAATGACTGGGGCTCCCGTGAGCTTGATGCTGAAGGACTTGCTCTCCAGGGCGAGCTTGAAGAACGCCTTAAGCTTCTTCCACTTCGATCAACCAAGAGTTTCCTGGCGTTCTCTGTTGAGAGACTCGACAAGAACTCGGATGCGTTCAAGGCTTCATATGCGCTCTGGGAAGAGGGCTTTTCAAACATTTTAGCTGATCTGCTTGAGTTCCTGAGCTTTGCACACGCGTGTCACAACCCCGACAACTGGACTGGTCTGCCCGCCGAAATGCGCTCGACAGTGAGCAGAATTCTTAGCGATCGATTTTGGCAAGCTGGAATTTCCGAGGGTAGCAAGGATGACTTCTACGCCCGTGTCATGGACAAGAAGAACACAATGGAAGGCCTTGCCTCAACCATTCGTGGGTCCGTTCGATTCGTCCGAGAAACTGCTTATGCTATCATTTATTGCATGAGCCGCTTGGAACGACAATTTTACGGTTTCGAGGGACTCTCGGCGCCTCTCTCCAAAGCTCTCTTTGCAGACTCAGTTTGGTTATCCACACACCAGCAAAGTAACTTGCTGAATCTGGTGAGATACTTGGTCGATGACTGTCCTGTTGATTGCCGAGAGCATTTCCTCCCGCAATTACTGGCCGCATGCTTCCAACAGATGGATGTCAAGATCAATGGTGAATGGGACAAGATGGAACGTCAACAGCAAGTAGCTGCAGACGGCGAAGCGGGTCTTAAGGAGGAGATGAAGGCCGAGAGTATCCTGCGACAAGTTACCTACACGGCAGTGTTGATGGTGGCTGACTTCCTTGACCCAACAAAACCTAGTAAGTTGCGACGCTTTAGAATCTTTCGGAAAGGTGCTAACAATTGTACAGACGGACCGATTGAGGATGGAGAGGGTACTTCAGACTCTGACCAAGCCAAGAACTATCCAAGCCTTCGTAGGTTCTGTCTCACCCACCAAGAGGTTGTGGAGCCACTGCTTGTTTTCTGCACCCACGGAATTCGAATGCGGGATACCAGGTGCTGCAGCATGATTCTGCGGTTGTTCGTGTCTCTGGTTCCCGAGTTTCACCTCGTGGATGGCCAGTTGCCCAAGTCAGTAATCCAAAGCCCGATGGAAGCACATCTCGCCTCGGACAAGTTCCCTATTCCTTCTTCAATCTCGTCGGCTATTCGGGAATACATCTCGCTTGATGTGCTGAAGGCTTGTATCACGTCGTTTCATGAGCCTTACTTTGTGGAACTCCAAAAGGACTTGGCTGCGTTGATTGCGGCCATTGTTGTCTACTACAGTCCCATCACATCATCTCCCCGGGAAGTGCTGCTCTCATTGCCCAATGTGAACCCCTCAGATCTCGACCGGCTATCAACATATATGGCCAAGCCCGGTGCTCATACTCGCCAACAGCGAGCCCTTGTATTGGATCTGCTGAAGGATCTTAAGGGTGTGAGCGTGTCCGAAATGGGTAAACTTCCCAAGAGTAGCGGGTTTGGTGGTTCCAGAGGCAAGAGAAGCAACCGAAGCAAGATGGCGCAACAGTTCATGAATGATCCTCAAGCAGAACAGAATTCGACGCGAGCAGGTATGAACGTGGGTCGCCAATCGACACCAGAAGGTCTAGAGGGTGTCTCGAACCTGTTCGAGGGGTAAAGCTGTGGCTAAAGAAAGAAGAATACTGTTTTGCGGCAAAAGGGTTGCTGTATGAAGTTATCGCTACAGAAAAGGGAGGAGGAGTAGAAATTTATAGACATTGCTAACAAAAAACAATGGCCGAGCATCAATAGCTGGCCTGGTTGCTTGCAAAACCGCTAGGTGGTTATAATTGAGAAATGCGGTCAGGAACAATAGACAGGGCTGAACTGAGGCATTGGGCTGGTTCACTAGGAGTATTAGAGGAAGCATAGGTCAGGACAGGACGTCTATTGATACGATTTCACTTGAACCTGGTTTGTCTGCATATTGACGTTGTTATCACACCACATTTGATGTCACGTTTAGAGGCCGGCTACCAGATTATGTCATACGCATTAACTTATGCTTATGGATATAGCCATAGTCTGCAATAATCAGTCCATTACTAGAATGTATGCCTTCTTAGACCGTTATTCGAGGACAAAATCCGGAGACCGGTCAGCGTCTTGCGCTTCCGTAGTTTCACATCCGGCCCGGGCCTTCAGTTGACCGGCACATGTTCCCCTGATTCAATAGAACGCAGCGCAATTTTATATGAAGCTGCCACTCGGAATGAAGATAATGACATCGACTGTTACCGGAGAAGGCGTCCGAGACGGCTGAATGGTTTTGTATTGGCCAGATCCTTGCTTGCGGCTTGGGCTTCATTGCCGGCGGTGGCAGTCTCTTACCACCAACATCCCAGGCTTCCTTACGAGGTGATAACGCAGTGGCAAAAGAAATAAGTGAATCAGAATTGTTTCTTTAGCAGTGAAGATGTGCTCGTCGATCGAGACAATGATCCTTTTGAGGCCCGTCGTTGATGCCGGTTTATGAACCGGTACCGGGCCGTGGTATACTTTTACTTGGTAGGCAGCACATCATGGGCATCAAATTCGGGCATAAGACTAGAAGTATCCTCAACTGTCTGGGCAGTCTTTTGTATTTGAATAATGCTCATTCAATGTACCGAGGTTGTGGTTAAAGCTGAAATAAGTCATTGTCTGCAATGGAAACGCAGCACTCGTCAACGTCTCATTTCCTATCAAGAACACGAAGGAGGATAACGCAAATGTAAGTAAGCTTTGAATTGTTGTTCATATCGGTAGAACTTATATGGATGTTCTCTCCAGATGCAATGATTGTCGCTATCTCAGTGAGAAGCGCATGAACATCACCTCATGCCATAAATGCAGGAGATTCGGGCGGTCTTATCAGTTCAGCAACCGTATCAGAAGAACACCAGTTCCTCGACCAGCTGTACATATACCAGAGAGGGTATCTGAGGTTATTGTATCTCCTGATGATGTCTCTATGTACTTCGAGGTGGAACGTATCCAGGCGCTGGAGTACATTGTGAGGCACTATACAGGACTTGACCACTATGGCAAACAGAATCTCGATATGGTTATCGCTAGTATCTCACAACATGAGGGTGGTTCTTCAGAAGCGGTTGAGGGTGAGGATGATGATGATGAGAATGGCGAAAGACGGAGTGTGGATACGGCATCAACTGGTAGGTGGCCTTATCTAGCCAAAAGGGTTTACCTCTAAGCTAACAAGGTGGGAGGCAATGCATATTCGCCTTGTGATGAGTTTTCAACTCGTAATAAGGGATATTTGAGCGATGGAATGAACAACTATGCATGCGAGGTAAGAATATACAGTCTTGGTCTTTATAGAAGAGAACCTAACAGCATCACCCAGGTCTCAAGTACGGACACTGCAGTCAGTGAAACAACGATCCAGTCTCGCCTCCTCTCCAAGGAAGCCGCTATTACTCAAGCTGTTTCACTATTCCCACCAGTTCCCTCAGCCCTTGTTCTGCTGAGGGTGTTCTTCGAGTTCGCGCAGACAAACTACTTCTATGTCGACGAAGAATCACTGCGGCAACGACTTGATAAGTTTTACTCATGCCCGGCTCAACTGAGAGTTGGGGATGCCCCTTGGGTCTCTGTTGCAATGCTGGTATTTGGTCTTGGAGTACGGTTCTCCAATCATTATCAATCTTCGGCAAGAGAATCGTGTAAGGAGCTCATGAGAGATGCACACGATATTTGCCAGAACATGGATGATTCTATTACTTCGTCATTATATCAAGGAGTGATGAGAATGATGGCTGATATCTTGGCTCCCGAGTCGGTCGAAAGTGTACAAGCCTTTCTCTTGCTAGGCTTATACACATCACCTACGGACCCAGCTGGATTATCTTGCACGTATTTCGGAATCGCTACCAAGCTGGCAACACAACTGAACCTACATCAGAGGAGCACTTCAAGTATACCTGTGAGAGAAATTGAGGTAAGGAAAAGAGTTTGGTGGACCGCGTACGCCCTTGAACGGTGCGTATAATCCCTAAGAATTACGGGAAACAAGCTGATGTCTCGAAGACGAATATGTATCTTATACGGACGACCTGTTTCTATCTCCCGAGCAGATATAAATGTTGATGTTCCGGTAGATATGGAAGAGCTGCAGCCAAAAGAACGGATCAACACTTTTCAGAATAATGCGGCTATGCTGAAGCTCACCATCTTCATGGAAGACGTGCGAGATGAAATGTGAGTTCATCCACCACCCCTTTTGAAACTTACAAAGTTGACTGTCCTGAGCTCAAAACTTGGAAGTAATGCCACCACGGAAATGTTCAATATGATTCAGAACATTTTTCACCTAAAGGAACGTATACGCAGTTACTGGCGAGGCCTTTCTGAACAAACCTTCTGCCGAGACCTGACTCCTGGGAAACCCCTGTTTCTACCCAACGTGCAACTGGCCTTGAATTACCATTTGATACATATCATCATCGGTAGATGTCTTCTCTCAGATGATTCGGATATCGATGCCAGTAAAACACAGGGTGGAGCGTGGTCGAAGCTACGAACAGAATTAGCCAACGACTGCATCGACGGTGCCGTTGCTGTTATCGATCTATGCCAGATGCTCCGCGATGAGAATATTCTTTCCAATTTATCATACGCAGAGCTCTGTTGCTGTTATACTGCTGTTATGTCTCTAGTAGCAAGATGCGTGCCTGACAAGGATGACAGACTTGAAGACGCTTGCAAGAAGGGGATGAATATATTACGGGAGATATCGACAGGAGTCACCTCAGCAGGTGTTGACAAGTATGCAGCTGAGAGCATAGAATGCGCATTTTACAGACTGAGTTATGGGAGAAGGAAGAGTGCCGGAGGTCTGAATGAGGATGGATACAAGCAGTTTCGAGATTGGGTAGCTTCGCAGGAGGTTTTATCTCGAGAAGCATCTTGGCTACCAAGACAAGAAAACATGAACATACGGAAGTGATTTGTTTCTCAAGGATGGAGGATGTTCCACGACGCTGAGTAGCCGGTGGCTCGACGAGATGACGATTTATGGCCTTAGATATGTATTTTATTCTGTATATACTCCTACTATTGATTCCGAAACATTCCCGTCGAGTCTCAGTACACCTGTTCTGTTGAAAACACATAATGACATTCAACGATGCGTTAGATACTTCTGGCTTGGTCCCTATACAAAGCTGTGAGGGTCTATCGGATGGTATTGAGACTCAGACTGCATTCATACTATCATGGATCTCACTTGCCAGCTAGTTCCTTCTCCAATGCGTCCGCCATATCCCCAAGCGTAGCAAACTTCCAGTCATATATGGGATGGTCACGATTGCCCATCAAAGCCCCAGGCCTCTCAATCCAGCATGACTTGATACCCACTCTCTTGGCAGGCTGATGATCGTGAAACTGGCTCTGCGCAGTCTGCAGCACTTTTTCGGTAGGAATCCCAAACTTATCCTTAATTTCTCGTAAGAGATACTGGAAGTTCTGTACGTTGGGCTTGTAGCTACCCACGTCCTGAGCCGTAATGACCAGATCGAATGGGGCGCCTTGCAGAGGACCTGCGTTACTCCTAGAGAAAGACTCACGGTCGACGTTGGATAGAACAACAAGCTTGTAATGCCTACCGAGACGAAGAAGAGCTTCGACGGTGTCGGGAAACGCGGGCCACGAGCCGACTGAGTTGCCAAAAGCTTCGTTTTGCTCTGCCGTTGGTTCAGGAAGGGAGAGTTTCTGTGCGACCTTGGGATGGATGGTAGCAAGAAGTTCAGAGTATTTCATGTCAGGTGTGGCTTCTTGTTGAGCAGCCTCTGCCTCGTGGTAAACTTTTAAGAGCTGGTCTCTATTGAACTCGTCTTTGTGGGCTCCTATCAAGGGCTGGAGGGCATCGAGAACGCCCGTTTCCCAGTCGATAAGGGTGCCGTAGACGTCGAATGACAGGAGGCTGAAGTCGGAGAGGTTGCTCATGGTGATGAGGAATGTGATAAGGATGATTGTCTACTTCTATTTTATTTAAGGATGTTTGTGATCAAGGAATTACTTATGTATGTTTAGTCGTTACATATACTGAGTCTACGGCCTGTAGTTGGCTTCTTTATGATATCAAGATGAGGGGTTACGCCCCTGCTTGTAGTTGACTCTGTTCCCATCGGAGATGAGGGGTCATCAAACGTAGAATGTAACCTTGTATGAACCTTGAACTGACCTTTACATGGAGTGTAGGGTAGTAGATGGATGTGCATGTCCATTTCTGCGTCGATTTGGAATCTTGGTACCTATTCGACTTAGATGAATAACCAAGCACAGTATGGCATTACAGAACATATCGGCAAATTCCGTCCATGTAGGTAGTTGCAGGTGGCTAATGCTCTCGGCTTTAGACCTGAAACGCAAACTAACTTTACAGCAGGCTTTTGGTAAGTTAAAGTGCCAATGCAAGAGAAGAGTTGAGCAAATGCAAACGCCCGTACATGTCTGAGACTGCCTACCTTACGCAATGGCCACCCCAAGCAATGGGACTCTGCTCTACAATGTTAAGGTGAGGTGAACGAGAGCCGAGGCTTAGCTCCTACAAGACATTTGAGTGTAATCTCCGTTGGAGATTTAGAGAAAGAGGGCATAGACAAGGATGGAATAAGTTGGATGGTGTCAAAATATGATGATGAGTCTACTAGGTCCAAATGGACTAACTTAGGTGAAACCATCAACGGCAAATAGGCGTCGACCGAGACATGGCATCCACATGGTCAGAGTCAGAGTTAGCCGCAATTACCGGATATGGTAATCATCCCAATGATGCGATTTGTGGCACTAAACGGATGTTTATCACGGACCATTCTGTAGTGATCCGTGATAAGTTAGTGGTGGTCTGTTGAACAACTACTAGGCCAGTGGACAACTCTTGATAGACATGACATTCAAGCGAAGAACCAGCCCTACCACTCATAAATGCCTTAGGTTTACTTTTTCTTCTTCTTTTTTTTCTTCTTTGCTTCGTGTATACGTAATGAGGCAAACAATCACTCATTTCTGTCAATGCGATGCATATGCAATCTATCGCAATCTAGTCCCTGAACAAGAAGATCAACGAATGTCTACATTGCTTAGTCGAGAAGGAAAAAGACAAAGAAATGATTTGACAGCTTCGCTTCGTAAAAAGGCCCCTGGGCCCTTGATGATTGCCGTTGCACAGTCCCCGTGCATCATGATCAGCAATACATGTTTGGTTTACTGTTCAGGGATGGCCGTAAATCATCGAAAATCCTCATCTAGCCCTGTTATCACTGATCAGTCATCGTGGATTAGTCTACTGTACCGGTCGTAAAACCTGTCTTACAAATACAGTCAAGCCTACGGTATTCTGTCTGGTCTAAATCCTTAGATCATTTTTAGATTAGCCTTGCAATTAACTAAACCATAAATGTTACATTTTAGGGCCGTACTGCAATTTCATCATGCCTCCGCGCTTGAAACTACCAGCTGTTGATGGTTGCCGCCGGTAGCACTGAGCAACTGGTGATCAGTGCACTAGTCACTTTGCCTCTCTACTGTACTCTTGTCTTGTCTCCTCGGCTGTGTTGGATATATTAAAGCTGTTCGTCAAGAACCTCGGCTCCAACTTATAATGTTTTATGCTATAGCTGTCAGTGTCAGAATGAAAACAAGCAAATCCCCGCGCACATACACACACCTTACAATTAAGATGTGACAAGCCACGAATACTGCTGTACACTACCTTTCGAGATGCCGAGGCCCAACATCAGGACAACTTCAGCTTCGATCTATGTATCTCTCTACTGTGAACTAGGAGACCTACGGCCTGGGCTATAGCACTTGCAGGGCTCCCATTCCATGTGCATCACCCCTGTAAGCCCCGCTCAGCTCTTCACTCCAATGAGGCCCCCTGCAGTCTCCAGCCTCTTCAGGCTGCGGCTGGCTCCAGGCCCAGGTCAAGGGCTCTCGGGGCAAGCTTCTCCCGTGCAATTCTTTCCTCTAAAACCCGTTCGGCCAATCGAAGGTGGGGTTATATCCGGTTCAGTTCACTCTAGTGGATGCATGTTCGCTGCCCCGCTGCTTCCCAATTGGATCTCCCCTCTTAACTTAGACTTCTCAGGCAAGTGCACATCAGGGAATCATTTCCCGCTTCCCGTGAACCAAAACTCCACGACTCAGCTCTCTTCACTCAAGCTGTTGTACAGTATTCTTTTTAGCTGCCAATATTCTTCGACTTCAATCGACAAATCTCTCGCTTCAGTTGATCCCAAGAATCGACAACTGACTAATTGACAGTTGTAGCGGGCCCTTCTTTACAGTACCGTATATACCTGGTTCTCGACCCGTTCTCCTGCATCGCATTGCATCTCAGGATCCTCTTGTCATGCTCTATCTCGCCCAACGGCGTCGCTGAAAAAGAAATTATTTCGTCTGACTATCTTCTAGTCTACTTCCTTAGTCTATCATCTATCACATCACCGTATGTACGCTCGCAAACCCGCATTGTCTCATCGCCTGCCATCACGTTGACCCCCTTGTCCTCCCCTCCATCTCCTCTTCGAGGTTCCACTACCAACCTGCTGCCGTCTTTTTCTTGTTCTCTTTCTTGTTCCCTCTACTATACAGATACAGTTACTTTACCGTTCCCTAGCTTAGCCCCCCTCCCCGCTGTGTTCTGCAGTTTAGTGCTGTGTAAGGCCAAGCAAACAATCCATATCCTCGTTCGCTCGCTCAGACACCTTTTGCCTCTTTCTTCCCTGCCCTCTCCCATTGCTTCTTTCTCTTCTCTCCACCATTACATCCTATTCCATCATTATCCCCGTGTCTCACCTTGGTATATCATATCTAAAGAGGAACCAACTTCTGCAAACCAGAACCACTGACAGCTTCAAGTCTTCGCCACTTGCTAGTCATCAATTCTATTAAACCAATACTTCATCTCTGACAACGACACTTTCAGATTAATTCTGGTCCAACTCAACTCATCAACTCACTCCGTCTTACTGGATTATGACCGCAGTGAGAGTAGCTTCATCAACGACAATCACCTCTCACTCACGAAACTAGACCCTTCATCTGATCGGATACGACAAGTAACCAGCTACGGTCTCTCGCTTTCACTCATACATACATGCAACCTCGCGTCTTCGTACGCCCTATCCCGTGGTTTTCGTCTACTCTGTCCTCCCACGCAGCCGGTCAACAGTCAGCCCTCAAACGGTAATCCTCCTCAGTCTCCATTTTATCTCTGTCACCTGCTCTATCGGCAACCCTGGCATTACGAGCGGAACCTCATTGTTGGATCTGACTTTTACTACCCGTAACTACGCTTCACCATGGTCTACTGTGGCAAGCCATCGCGGGGCTGCCAAATGTGCAGAGCCCGAAGAATCAAGGTATGTTCATAATCTTCACTTGCCAGGCCTCACTTTACGCATCTCGTAGAGGTCTTTCGATGCAACTGCTCACAATTGTAGTGCGATGAAACAAAGCCAACCTGCAACCAATGTGCCAAATCCAGGAGGCAATGTCCTGGATACAAGGACGAGTTCGACCTCGTCTTCCGCAATGAGACACAGGCTACTGAAAGAAGAGCTCGCAAAGCCAGTAAAAAAGCTTCGGCTCAAAAGCAGGGTAAACTAGGTTTACAAACAGCTACCAAGGCCGTCGCCATCCACAAACCAACACCCGACCAGTCTATCTTGTCGACCCTTCAACTCCCGGTAGAGCAGCAGGCTACTTGTCACTTTCTTTCAAATTTCGTTCTCCTGCCTCACCAGGATCACACTCGTGGATGGATGGAATTCGTTGTTCCTCTTCTCAAAGCTGATTACGCAAAACCCGCTCCTCATTTCAAGCTGGCCTTCGAGGCCTGTGCCTTGGCTTCCCTTGGAAATCGCGTCGGTCCTGGATGTGACTTTGAAAATAAAGCTTTGGGACAATACACTCGAGCACTTTCCGCCACATTCGTCGCTCTCAAAGACCCGGCCCTATCCAAGGAAGACTCTACCTTGGCCGCGGTGCTCCTCCTTGGACTGTTCGAAAACATCACTGCAAAGCAACTGGGAATGCTTGCTTGGGGGTCTCACATTGAAGGGGCCATTAATCTGGTCAAGTCTAGAGACAAGAAGCAAATACGAACGAAACAAGGTCTGGCTCTTTTTGTGGCCACACGAACGCAGATGGTATTGTCGCCCTCTCAATTCCCCGCCAGCAAGAGCAGTCTTACTGACAGATGAACAGATCATTCACACATTGACCACAGGCACATCACCAGCTATGGGAGTGGAGTGGTGGATCACAGACAGCATCAACAACCACTTTGGAGCCGAGTGCCAGCGGCTCAACATTCGAACAGCAGAGCTCAGGGCCGAATCTAATCGCTTGATGGCGACTTTAAGCCGGAGTCCCGAGAACATTGAAATGTTGCTGGACATCATCCGTCGTTGTCAAATGCTTGATCAGCAGCACGTGGCCTGGGCGAACTCTTTGCCCGATTACTTCCACTACAAGTCGGTGGCTTGGGAAGATAATGTGCCTAACGGTGACTACGGCTTGGCTGAGGTGTTCCCAGGGCGAATCGATGCATACCAAGATCTCTGGGTAGTCAGTGTCTGGAACTTGATGCGTTGCTCGCGTATCATTCTAGCCTCTCTGATCGTTCGCTGTGCTGCTTGGGTTTGCGCTCCAGTGGACTATCGGACAACCCCGGAGTACGCAACAGCCGCAAGAACGTGCGTCGACAACATCACAGATATTATTGCCTCGGTACCATATCAACTAGGATGGTTTAGCAACCGCAGGGACCTCCTTGAGAGTCATAATCTGTCCGCGTTTGGGTGTGGAGAGGAAGATGCGCTCAAGGGACTGCCAGGGTATTTCTTGACCTGGCCCCTGACCTGTATCCAGGGTCAGGACTACACGACTGATGCGCAGAGAGCATGGATCAAAGGCCGACTTCAATTCATTGGCTCCCATCTCGGCGTCAGATATGCGCATGTTCTGCGTCAAGTAAGTACCTTTGCCATTCCATTCCTGCCTGCCCTTGTGACTCGTTTCTTTTTCTTGCTCTCCGCTCTCCAGCCCTGTTTTGCTATGGCTGTTTTGATCTCCACATTTGTTGCTTTTTCTCGTATCATCTTCAGGACTAACGGACACTGCTCCACAGCTTAACCTTCGCGTTCCGTCAATGCTCATTCGCCGAGACGGCTTAATGGCTAGCCCATATCCTGGAGCATACAATTTTGAAAAGCTATTGTCGTCCAAAACGGCGCCCGCAATGGCAGGGTATACTCTGAATCCAATCCAACAACACGACGCTATGCAAAAGGAAAGGGTCCATCACAAGAAGCACGAGTTATTGAGTAAGGCCTGCGGGACTTTGAATAACGAAGAGAGGGTGGCCCAAGGTCTGCTGCAGCTTTAGATTTTTGAGCTTAAGATGCCAGAAAGGTTGATTTAATGGGATTTTAGAAATGTTGTCTTGGCGCTACGCTACATGTCACGATACACGAGGAATGCTCTCTAGGAAATTTATTTGACTAAGGATAATTGGTCTTGCTTGGATGGCGAAGCTATATATAGCTACTTAGGGATTAGATGTGCCAGGTACTGGATACCTGAAGTTCAAAATAACCATAAATCTGTTTGATCTGACTTTGACCGCGCTATTTGGCGAGATCTGATGTACGAAACAGAAGTGTAGATCTCTGTGATCTCCAAAACTTGTCAGTGGATACTGTCTCATGAGGGTATCATTGCGATGTTTATAATGGACGGATCTTGGAGGCTCGATTACTCCTCGTCACCGTTCGCAAGAAGGCATCCAGATATTGTATTCCTAACCCGCGTGCCCACGTGTCCTCTTTGAAAGCACAGTACTAGCCCGAACATCTGATGTCGAATGTGATCAATTGAATGAACAAAAAGGTAATAAGAGTTGTAACCGAATAACTGGCGTAACATGAATGGCGCCTAGAAGACCATCTCAATAACAAAAAACCAGCTCTCGTAAAGTCCTAGCGATTCGTGCGTGCTCTTTTTTACCCCAAATAATAATAATAATTTTAAACCATTGTACAAATCTCGCGATGCAACGACGGCCGAATCTTACTTTCGTTTCTTGCTGCATAAATTGTTAGCCTTAAAGGGCTCTCTTTTCGCTAACGACATCATGTTGTACTTACGCCTGGCTACCATCTTTGGCCGTGCCTAGATTCCACGCCTTGACGAACCAGTTCTGAGTCGCGTCGACATAGTTCTCGGTCTTGACTTGTTTGACGCCAACCTTGACACCATCCTTTGTGAAAACGACGTTCTTCTTGCCCATGCGCTCCGAGGCGACGTCGGACATCTTGGCGACGCTGATGTAGACTTGGTAACCGACCCAGCCGCCTACGCCGAGGAGGGCGAAGACGATAATGAGAGGAAGGACCTGGCTATTTGAGGAATTGAATTAGACGTGCTTGGGGAAATCTAGGGGATTGTCGATTGTACCTGATAGTTGAGGTTTGGTTCGCCATGGTGTATGTATTGTCTGCACGTGCGATACGATGGGATGCGAAATCGGCGACAGCGATAAATGAAGACGTTTATGAATTGACACAAGCGCGGAAGAAGAGAAGTTGGATGCGATCAACGCAGTTTAGTTTAGTTCAATTTAGAAAGGTTGAAGAGGAGGAAGGGAAACACGAAGGCAGAGAAAGAGAGAGCTAGAAGAGGTAGCCGAAAGGGGGTTACACTGCTGCGCAAAAAAGAGGTTTGAGGGGTCCAAGAGGAGAAGAAGCGCAGCTTTGACTAACTTAGTAACTTAACTTTATGGGGAGGGAGAGGAATGAATGAACGATCCAGCCCAAACCCAGCCTAGGGGAAGCATGTGCTATGCATGCATGTGGTACTTCAGGGACCTGATTTTAGCTTGAATTTGCGGGAAAAACGTTGCAATGATCGCCAATTGGATCGTAAAAAAGGGTCTTTTGAATTAGTTCGACCCTACTGTAACTTGAGCTTTTTAGGGTATCGCTACTGTAGGAACATTGATCAATCAATCAATTGATATTGATCAGATGAGCCAGTCTTTAGTGATATTCTGACGGATAATCCAATCCATTGCGCAATGCAAAACAGATTCATTTTGTTCTCCATCATCATCATCATCATCATCAGCAACAACAGCTATTTTTATATTTATAGCAGCCTTTAATTACCGAAAAAGGATCTTTCACTACGCGTTCCTTGAGATCCTTCTCGACTAATAAATTAGCTGTAGTACCTGAAAATGCCAAGAAGCTATCCCGGCCCGTAGCCGTCTAAGCGATCCTTGCACAGGTGGCAGTGCTGTGCTGGAGCTGAGCTGAAGAAAGATGAGACGAAACTGAGGATACGGTACTTTTCTTACATCATTTGTTTTTAGTATACCTCAACAGAGGTACCTAAACCGAAGGAACGAACTAGGAGTGTTGTCTTTCGCTTAGTCCAAATCTGTCTGTGAGACCTTATTTGAGTAATTCTGTTTGATTTGCCTTGTTTAGAGTCAAGCTTTTTGTGGCGGCTGACAAGTCCTGGTCTCGAACGCTCGAGGTTGCTTTAAATGAGGCGAGGCATGTAGGCGATTCAGAGGCTTAATATAAGGCTAGATGGAAACAGCAATCATGGAGTAGGAATCCTCAGGACTGTTGAGCTACGTGAATAAATGATTGAGAGTGATATGCCTTGTTCGCTATGTTACAAATTGCTTCGTGAGAAATGGAGCTCTGAAGGTTTGGTGATGACAGGGGCAACGATCAAGCCTTTAAGCGACAATGGCGCAATATGGAAAATCTTCGTGGGTAGATTTAGACACTTTCTTTACTGCAACAAATTGTGATCCTAAGTTTTATTATATCCGCCACTGGAAAATCAAGAATGATGGCTCGTAGTGTCATGATAAGGCTACGTATCTTGAGTAGTGATATAGTATCGACAAACATAGGTAGCCACCATGGGATACGGAACTGCTACTGAATGTCCGGTCAAAACTTGAATGGTTGTTTCTTCATACTGTGGAAGTATGCTTGTACACTCTTTCATGCTACATGACTATGGCTTAGTCCCCTGATACTGTATTCAAAGAAAAACTTCATAGTTGTTTCGCGATATCAACTTAATCACATATAATAAAACCAAGAGATACTGGGATTACTCCAGACCAACAGACTGATTAACTAATAGTGAACTACTGTAAGCCAGTATCATGCACTGAAGGGACTTCCGTTATGGTTTTTTTGTGAACAGCCCTACAATGACAAGGCAGAAACATGTCAGTCTACAAGAAAGCCGATGTCTGTCCCCCCAAATACATGAGAATTGACATATGTCTCAGAAGGTTCCCAGTTATAACTCGACTTGTATACCATATATTATGCATTTGGAATTCGGCTGGGTACACGTATTAGCTCTTGTTGGAGGGGCCACTTACACAATGACCAACTGGCCCTCGTCATGAGAATGGTCTGCGAGAACAACCAGTTTGAACTGAATTGTTACACCATGCTTCACTAAGTGTGACCATGTTTATTGTTTAAATAAGCCGACTTTGGAACTACTGCTTGGTATGGAATGGACTCCAAGACAAAGTTGATAGGGCAACTGAGTTTATCAGCAGGATAGACCATGACAAGAGAAGACATACGGCATTTTATGAATTCAAAGTCAAGCTTACAGTATATAACTCCTACTGAGGTAAAGCTATCTAAAATGGTAGTTTGGCTGCTCGTCCAGTTGTACATTACTTGCTGCTTGAGGCAGGTTAAGTATTCGATGTTGTGTAGATTGCGAGGCAGTGAGTAGCAATAAGGAGGTATTGTCTGTCTATAATGGGAAGGCTTGCGTCTATAGCTCTGACAGTAAATTACTTCAATAACAGCAACAAGAAATATTGTTATTGATGAGAAGTAGTATTTATTATCGATGATCGCTGAATGCTTATCCGTCATGTGTGGCTGGTGCTAGAGCTTAAAGCTCTAACGCCACAGACATGAGCTCCAAGCTCCAAGCTTAGTTGAAAGATATAACATGAGCATAGAGGGTAATCTCGAACACTGATACGTTATACATTTCTTTCGGAATGACTCATCACTCTATTTGAGCTTCCATATTGATGTTGCTGTCCCTTTGATGTTTGGCATCTGATAGCGTGGCTAAGGCAACCACGAAAAAAAGGAGCCCCTCCTTTCGGCAGGTTTCTTGGCTGCTGTCGTTGTGGCGGTGACCAATGCGAAGAGGCCAGACTGCAGTACAGATCAGCTCTGAGCTCATCAATCAACCTCCCACCATCCATCTATTCATCCTCCATTCTCCATCCCGGTCCAACATCACAAACCTCTTTGACTGGGATTTTTGGATTTGGAGTCGACCTTCGACTTTCTAATTTTCCTCAGTTATCCCATACGCTTGCTTATTTGCAGCGCTTTCCCGAACCCTTCCTCGACCCCGATTGATCGAATTCATTTATATAACTTTGGGTGCGACGCTGCTCCCTTCGCCGCTCAACCATGTCGATGCCCCCTCCTGGTGATGGCTTCGGCGGCTATCCAGCCCAGCAATATGATCAATATGCTGCCCAAGAACAACAGCCTCAACAAGCTTACGAGGACCCCGCTGCCGCCCAACAGCCCCAGGATCAAGGCCACAAGAAGAAGAAGCGAGGGTATGCGGCTCAAGCCTTCGAAGTTGGTACCGGCGCCAATGCTGTCGCTGGTGGTCAGCCCGCAGGAGCTACTCAGCAGTTCGGTGCTCCTCCCGTTCAAGCAGGCTATGGAGGTTATCAAGCTGAGCCTCAAGCTGCTGCCCCTCAGGGCTACCAGTATCCCCAGGGTTACGGCGCACAGCAACCCGCCGCTCCTCAGGCTCCTCAATATGGTTATCAAGCTCCCGATCAAGGATACCCAGCACCTGGTGCCCCGCAGCCCGCGCCTGGTGTTGGCGCCATCACTCAAGGGGTTGGCAACATGAACATTGGTGGACAGCCTCAACAACCCCAGGGCGCTCAGCCTCCTCGTCCAGCTGTCCTTAACCAGCTCTACCCTACTGATCTCCTCAGCCAACCCTTCAATGTCTCGGAGCTTGACCTTCCTCCGCCCCCGATCGTTCTTCCTCCCAACGTAAGTCAGCCGAACCAATTAGTCCCAGCATTCAATGGCTAACATGCGCCTTTAGACGAGCGTTACTCCGTCTCCCGATGCCAACTGCTCCCCTCGATATTTCCGATCCACCGTCAACGCTGTTCCTACCACCAACTCCCTCCTTAAGAAGTCCAAGCTGCCCCTTGCACTCGTTATTCAGCCCTACGGTTCTCTCCATGATGACGAGGACCCTGTACCTGTCGTTCAGGACCAGGTCATTTCTCGATGTAGACGTTGCAGGACATATATCAACCCTTATGTCACCTTTTTGGACCAGGGACACCGATGGAGGTGTAACATGTGTAACCTCACCAACGACGTTCCTCAGGCTTTCGATTGGGATGCCGCTGCTCAGCAGAGTGTCGACCGATGGCAGCGACCAGAGTTAAACCACGCCGTTGTTGAGTTCGTTGCTCCCCAAGAGTACATGGTTCGCCCTCCTCAGCCTCTTATCTACTTGTTCTGCTTCGATGTCAGCTACGCTGCTGTTTCAACTGGGCTTGTGGCCACCGCAGCCCGCACTATCTTGGACAGTCTCGACAGGATACCAAATGCTGATCGCCGTACTCGCCTGGGTTTCTTGGCTGTGGACTCTAGCCTGCACTACTTCTCGGTTCCCAAGGATACAGATGAGAACGGCGAGACCAACATGCTTGTTGTCAGTGATCTAGATGAGCCATTCCTGCCTATTCCTAACGACCTTCTGGTTCCCCTTACCGAGAGCCGACAGAGCGTCGAGAAGTTCCTGCAGAAGCTTCCCGATATGTTCCAGAACAACCAGAGTAATGGTTCATGCATGGGATCGGCCCTGCGTGCAGCACACAAGCTTATCTCTACCCTGGGAGGTAAGATCGTTGTCCTGACTGCTTCTCTGCCCAACATGGGTGTTGGCAAACTTGAGATGCGCGAGGACAAGAAGCTTCTTGGCACATCAAAGGAGGGCGCTTTGCTTCAGACCGCCAACAGTTTCTACAAGAGTTTTGCTGTGGAGTGTTCGAAGAGTCAGGTGTCTATCGACATGTTCCTCTTCTCGTCGCAGTACCAGGATGTTGCTTCGCTGAGCAACCTTCCCCGCTACACTGGTGGACAGACCTGGTTCTACCCAGGATGGCACGCTTCGCGACCCGAAGATGCTCTCAAGTTCGCTTCCGAATTCAGCGACTATCTATCGTCTGAAATCGGACTTGAGGCTGTTCTTCGAGTCCGCGCCACAAGCGGCCTGAGAATGAACACGTTCTATGGCAACTTCTTTAACCGAAGCTCTGACCTCTGCGCTTTCCCTGCTTTCCCCCGCGATCAGTGCTACGTTGTCGAGGTAGCTATCGATGAGAATCTTACCAAGAATGTCATCTGCCTCCAGGCGGCCGTACTACACACAACCTGTAATGGCGAGCGTCGCATCCGTGTCATGACCCTGGCTCTCCCCACCACAACCAACCTGTCTGACATGTACGCCTCGGCCGATCAATGTGCTATCACAACTTACTTCAGCCACAAGGCTGTGGAGCGATCGCTGTCAAGCGGCCTTGATGCGGCCCGGGATGCTCTGCAAAGCAAGGTTACCGAGCTCTTGCAGACATTCAAGAAAGAACTCGCTGGAGGCAGCATGGGTGGCGGCCTTCAGTTCCCCGCCAACCTCCGCGGTCTTCCCCTCCTGTTCCTGGGTCTGATCAAGAACGTTGGTCTTCGCAAGTCATCTCAGATTCCCTCCGACATCAGATCAGCAGCGCTCTGCCTCCTGTCGACTCTCCCAGTGCCCCTCCTCATGCGCTACATCTATCCCCGACTGTACTCACTACATGATATGCCAGACAACGCGGGAGTTCCCGATCAAGAGACAGGCCACATCGCGCTCCCCCCTCCTCTCAACCTGTCTTCAGAGAGGCTCGTGCCCTACGGACTGTACCTTATCGACGACGGTCAAACTCAATTCTTGTGGATCGGCCGAGATGCGGTGCCACAGCTGGTGCAAGATGTGCTTGGAGTGGAGGACCGAAGCCAGGTCCAGGTTGGCAAGGGCCGGGTGCCGGAACTGGAGGGAGACTTCAACGAACGCGTGCGGGCCGTGGTTCAAAAGAGCCGAGACCACAAGTCACTAGGTGTGGGCAGCATTACATTGCCCCACCTCTATATCGTTCGAGAAGACGGAGAACCTAGTCTGAAGCTTTGGGCGCAGACCCTACTTGTGGAGGACCGGGCGGATCAGGGTGTGAGCGCAGCTCAATGGCTGGGAATGTTGAGAGAAAAGGTGAGTTGATCCTGGAAGAAGTTTGCCAAAAGAGTCAGGATGCTAATATTGATGTGTCGTAGGTTGTTCAGTAAAGCAGCTTATTAAGAGTCAGGCGTCAGTAGACAGAGAAATAGGTCGGATCAGTCCTTGTAATATTTTGATGAGGAGGGATTCAATCAATGGCTGGAGTCGGGGTCCTGGAGATGCAGCCGGCTGTTTTTTTGGTAACAGAGATGCGAAGGTATCAACTAGAGAGAATTCAATGTTTTGTGAGCAAAAGAAAGTATCTAAATTGACGTGACGATATGATCAAGATGCCTCTCTAATCATGGCATCGACGGTAGGCTATAGTGTAGATACACGAAGCAGTCCAGTGTTTAGAGCAACACGAACGCGGCATTAAACAGCACGGCAAGGATCAAGATGTTCTCGAAAGTCAGCCAAGCAACTAATCGGCAGAATCAGGAATGAGTACATAGCGATGCATGAACTAACTAGTCTATATTTTTAGAAATGCATGATTCCGGAAACCAAACGATAAACGGATTTTCTTGGGTGAATCCATGGCCAAGGGGCTGGTTCCCATGGTTCGAAATCAAATCTGATACAGGCACTAGGAGAAAGGTACGTCAAGGTACAGGGACCTCACGATCCAATGATGAAACACGATGGGCTGCGGTGGGTGTGAAACACGCGCCTAGGGAGGTGAGGTAGCCAATGAATAGACAGATTAGGCGCTGGGACGTTTATTTTAAGAGCTCTGGTATCCCGTACTACAGGACTGTTTAAGAGAATGTCTGTGGTTTGCATGTCTGTATGTTCACTTGACCAAGTCATGGCTAAACTAAACCTGCTCTGGTCGAAACCGATGAGTGAGGGTCATGAATGGATGGTGGTGAACCCCAGTGAGCATTGAATATTGGTGAAACGCATTAGCGAGTTGTCAGAGGACTCTTTGTCAGAACCGGGGTATGGTCAAGGTATGTACTGTAATGGACGTCTTATCTTGCAATCCCCATGTTTCGGTGCTGTCATTGGAAGATTCTTTTGAGCGTTTCGTCTCAGAATGGAGGGTATTTGTTATGCTGCTCCTGGTGTTGGTGCATCTTTGTTTCCTGGTCGGTGATGTTTGAGATGAAGATACTCACAGGTACTTGTAGTCGTGGTTCAGTACTGCTGGATAAGTACTCTTTAACCCTAAAAGAAGCCCAAACCCTGTTCATTAAACGGGCTGTTGCAGAATGGAAGCTGTCGGTCCCGTCCGCCCCTAAGAAACTCAAACAGTTACTCTCCCCCCCACCATGTTCCTTTTATCTATCCCCTGATCTACCCTGATCGTTAGTCTATATAATTGAGTTATGTTCAGTTTGTTTATCAATACTTGGACCGTCTTATAAATCTATAGTAACAAACTGCAGATTATGCTATTTAATTTCGTTGGTCGCTCTATCGATTGTGGTAACTACCTGTAACGAGGCCTGCACTGTCTTTTCCAGTTGCCCCTCTATCCTGAAGATCATTAGACTCTGGGCCTAGACCAGACCTCCACATGGAATGGAAGAACCATGGACCTAGGGTTCACTGCTGCAAAGGGTAGGTATTGTTTCGTCTTGTGATCCGGGTTTCTTTCCCCCTTGACATTGCTATTCCCTGGGAAGCTTCAGGGTGAGCCCAGAGCAGAAATTCAAGAGAAATCTTTTAGTCTGGATTGGGTTTATGGTTAAAGTCACTTGTTGTCTAATGTTAGGTTAGTGGGTAGGCTGAGGTGACACATCCAGTCGGCTATTAGCAAGTGGTTGTTGATTCTTAGCCGCCCAGCTATCTTCATCACATCTCTAGCAGTCATCAGCCCAATTGATAGATAATGGACAGCAAATGAATCAGATGACGCAGGAGCAAATATAAAGGCTCATTCAGAATTTGCATTTCCCTTGTTAGTCGTCTGCTGCTCTCACTCTTGCTCTGATTCCGTCTCGTCTTGACCCATTTTGCCCTGTTTCATATCCAACCTGTCTTGTTTTAGAAAACCCTCTCTCCTTGTCCATTTTTCAACAATTACAAAGCCCAGACCAACTTTGGGACTGGAGCTAGATGCTCGGAAGGTGAAGCCGTCTGTTGAATTAAGTCAGATACTCCATTATATGGAACCGTGCTTGCGATATCCTTACCTATTCTTACCTATACTCACCGTTCGCGACGCCGAACCGACTGAAACCTGGGCCTCTGCCAGTGCCACCTTGCGCTAGCCTAGCCTGCTTTTGCCCCGCGGACCTTACACTATTTGAATCAGCGGACAGCACGGCCCGAGCGGAGCTCTTTTATTCCTACCTACCTTACCTACCTCTACTACCTATACCACTTACTATTACTACTACTGCTGCTGCTGCTGCTTTCACTTAAAGACTAAGGGTTATTTACCGTTTGTTTTACTTCGCTTCATCCAAGCGAAATCCTTTTTTATATATATTAATACCTTATTATACCTGCGTGTCACTTCCAGCATCTCATTTCCTCAATCGACTATAAAGGATCCTCCGTGTCCCGTCGATAAGCCTACAATTTGTACCTATTGAGTGGAGCTTGAGTACCTACCACCAGTACCTGTACTTAACACGACCCCTCCCCTCAAATCATCCTTAATCAGCGTCGGGTGCGTGCGAACAAAGGAGTCTAAGTCTTGGCTGGTTCCTCTTTGACTCTGTTCTTCTATTACAACAACCTCTCGACCGACCGACCGATCGACTGCGCAATTCTCTCGCGCCTTCTGTCGTACTTTTCGGTCGCCAGCTCTCCCTTTTCTACAACCTCTCCTCGTCATCCTCCTCGAGTCCCTCACATCACCAGCAACCATGTCTCGATCAAACCCGCCTAATGCTGCGGGGTCCCGCAAGATCTCCTTCAACGTGAGCGAGCAGTATGATATCCAAGATGTGGTCGGTGAAGGCGCTTATGGTGTCGTCTGGTATGTTTTTTGCTCCTCGTGCTGTCTATGAAATGCATCGAATACTGACAGCTCTTCAGTTCCGCCATTCACAAGCCCTCGGGCCAAAAGGTCGCCATCAAGAAGATTACTCCTTTCGATCACTCCATGTTCTGTTTGAGAACTCTGCGAGAGATGAAGCTGTTGCGATACTTCAACCACGAGAACATCATTTCTATTCTCGACATTCAGAAGCCCCGAAATTACGAGTCATTTCAAGAAGTCTATCTGATCCAGGTACGAAACACCAGCGTTTTGCCATAGCAAGAACAGCGAACTAACGAATACTACAGGAGCTGATGGAGACGGATATGCACCGTGTCATTCGTACCCAGGATCTTTCTGACGACCACTGCCAATACTTCATCTACCAGACTCTCCGAGCCCTCAAGGCGATGCACTCGGCCAACGTGCTGCACCGAGACTTGAAGCCTTCCAACCTCCTCCTCAACGCCAACTGCGATCTCAAGGTCTGCGATTTCGGTCTTGCGCGATCCGCTGCCTCTCAGGAGGACAACTCTGGTTTTATGACTGAATATGTCGCTACTCGATGGTACCGTGCGCCAGAGATTATGTTGACTTTCAAGGAGTACACCAAGGCTATTGATGTGTGGTCGGTTGGCTGTATCCTCGCTGAGATGCTTAGCGGCAAGCCTCTTTTCCCTGGAAAGGACTGTGAGTAACCACTTATGCTTTGTGATACTGTTAGGGCCATTTACTGACTCCTGTACTTTTAGACCATCACCAGTTGACCCTCATTCTGGATGTGCTGGGCACACCCACTATGGAGGACTACTACGGAATTAAGTCGCGCCGTGCTCGAGAATATATCCGATCGCTGCCCTTTAAGAAGAAGGTCCCCTTCCGAACTCTATTCCCCAAGACGTCGGATCTGGCCCTCGACCTGCTCGAGAAGCTCCTCGCATTCAACCCTGTTAAGCGCATTACTGTGGAGGAAGCTCTGAAGCACCCATACCTCGAGCCTTACCACGATCCCGAGGATGAGCCCACAGCGCCCCCAATTCCCGAGGAGTTCTTCGACTTTGACAAGCACAAGGACAACCTAAGCAAGGAGCAGCTGAAGCAGCTGATCTACCAGGAGATTATGAGGTAAATGTGGAGTGCCCACGACGGTTCATTTGACGTCTGGGTTCTGCGAGTTGAGAAGCCTCTGTAGAAAGACAGGCGATGAGACTGGAGACGACAAATAGACCACAACAAAACCCATGCATACATACATACAAGCAAGCAAGCACATACAGAAGTACTGGTCTAGTTTATCCTGCATATCGTGTCTTTGACATGGGAAATCTTGCTGGTGGAGGTGGTCAAATGTAAGGAAACAGGATCAACGATATGAAATGGAAGCTGAGATCCAGACGGGTGGTGAAGATGATTTGATGAATTGCACATTGCACATTGCAACCATTTCTTTTTAGTTGTTATATCCCAAGAGAAAATTCATGATAGCATGTGTTTGGGTGTACATGGATTACTTTACGTGAAAGACTGTGCAAGTCAATAGTGTTGTCACATATGTATATCAGCTGGACAGTATAATTACTCAATAGTGTAGCAAACACTGCATATCTCCTGATATTATCACATATTTGCTTGGCTCAATCCTTTCTCATCCCCGTTGGCCATTCATTATCATAACGTGACAATCAAAGAGCAAAGTGGTGACCACAAATCAAAGGTCTAGACCATTGTAAGGCCTCAGTAATGATAGGTCACTGGCCAGAACAAGCTAGCGCTTGATGATTGAGGCTCTGATGTTGATGACGATCATGAAGTTTGCCAGCGTGTACGTACAGGTAGAGAGATGGCTACCTATGGCATGGCCAGTGGAAGAGACCAGATAGGTAGATGTAACGGCTTATGAATCACCACGCAATCAGATTTAGCTGTATTTGTTTTGACTGAACATGCATAGGTTGTTATAATTTCTGCCTGAAAGACGTCAAATCAATGTAATGAGCTATGGTGTTGGAAGCATCAGAGTTAGTGCCTGGAATTGTCATGATCAGGCTCTTTGATTATCATCTACTAACGTCTTGTAGGCGCTGACCCCGCTATACCAAGCCCCACTAACGTTAGCTCCCCCAATCTCCAACCAAGTCGAGCTGCGTCAGAGCCACTCACGTCGCACTTTATTCATTCCATCCTCCATCTTCAACTTCTCGGATCTAAACACTACCATATAAAAACCGTTGGTGTCTTCTCCCTTCAAAATTACTACTTCAGTATTCTTTTTCAGCCTCTCTTCTCGTCGATCCTGAGGCTGCCAATGATATCGCTTCTTGTATCTATGCATACCTCTATCGCTTTCTAGTTCTTCTGCCCTACATTACGTACCATACCACCTCGGACCAGCGTGTACACGCATAAGTATTCTTTTGTCGTTATGAGCTCTTCGGACCGTAACGACTCCCCCGAAACTCCTGAATCTTCCGGCGCTGGTACACCCGTTAACCCAAATCGAGCTTCTGCGTCGTACATATCCAACATGTGGACTGGTCTTATCCGTCGCTTCTCCAGCGAGGGTTCGTTCCCCAGCCAAGCCGACACCGCCTATGACGAAGACTACAACTATCACAACGGCAATGGTCACAACACAAAGGACGGCATAAACGGCGTCTTCTCTCCCGTACGACGTACAGCCAGTCCCATGCGTCCTCCGCCGCTCGATCCTCTTATTCTTCATGGTTATCGCTCGGGAACGCCTTCGTCAGCTAAGTTACTGAGCGCAGCAGTGGCGGAGGAGATTCGCACCATGGTTCCGGAGCGCTTGCGAATCGTCGACGATTGGCATCTTATCTACAGTCTCGAACAGGACGGTGCGAGCTTGGCGACGCTGTATCAGCGCTGTCGGCAGTTCGAGGGCAAGCGAGCGGGTTTTGTCCTTGTTGTCAAGGATCTTGAAGGAGGGGTGCGTATAAAGTGAGACGATATGACGTTTTCTCGCTAACTAACATGACCAGGTCTTTGGCGCATACCTTTCCGAATATCCTCACCCTTCGCACACTTATTTTGGCAACGGCGAGTGCTTCCTGTGGCGAGCTTCGACTATTACACCTCTTCCACCGCCTCCATCGGCCGACACTGAGAATCTCAACTCTCGAACCACGACGCTCGCTCCACCGCCGCCTTCGTCTGAAAGCAATACGCCCACGCACTCTCGCGCACCTTCACCCACACCTAGTGAGGCAGTGCGGTTCAAGGCCTTCCCATACAGCGGGTTGAACGACTTTTGCATTAATTGTGAAACGGGCTTTCTGAGTGTCGGATCAGGCGGTGGGCATTATGGGCTGTGGCTAGACAATGGACTCGAGGTTGGACACAGCTCTAGGTGCGAGACGTACGGAAACGAGCCGCTGAGCGACGAGGGAAGCAAATTTGGGGTCATCGGCGTGGAACTTTGGGTTATGGGTGTATGATGACGATCTTTTGACTTTACCTGTTTGCACGGCGCTCGGTGTTATGAAATGGAATACACATGGCGGCTTTGGTCTTGCCTGAACTATGCGGAAAAGGAGAAAGATTTAGTAGCAACAAAAGACAACGCGAACATGGATGGAACGAGACTTCTTGGGTATATACGATGAAGAAGAAGAAAGAACAATGTCCAAGGATGGATCTCTAGAAATGAATGATACCCGGAGCTGACACTCCCGACTCTATACATCAGCACTGGTTCTTACAGCCACAATATACGCTTGCTTGATACAAAATTTACTGTTTTCTTATTATCATCGAATTTCAGCTCTGGTTCCTCTTGGCCATAAACTCCTGTATACCCTCCAACACGCCCTGTGGTGTCGGCGACTCAGCGCATACATCAGGCTCAAAGCCAAACGACAGTAGATGATCTCTTGTCGTAGGTCCAATAGTTGCAATAAAAGTCTTGCCGTCTCGCTTGTATCCTTCATATACTTTGCTCGTCTCAGCATCTAGAATTCCCATGACTCGGAGCATGCTGTCGCATCCAGTAGGCGAGAACACCACGATCCAACGGACTGGATCATCGCGCGTCTCACCAAGCACCCGGCGCAAATCAACAGGAAAACTCTCCATGACGCCTGTTCCATATACGACCGTCTCTTTAACTCGAATACGCTCTGTGTCGGGCAGGGCACCGTCCTGTAGGGTCTTGGGGATGATGTCGCGGCGGGTCTCTCCGACTAGGAAGAGCAGTGGTGGGAGAGTAGGACGGCCTTGGTCGCGGTACCATTCGAAGTAGTGGGCAAGAATGTAGGGGGCAAGAGCGGCACCATTGCCTGTGTGACTGCCGAAGACTTGGAGAGGAGGATCCTGAGAGACGGCGGCGAGGGCGCGGGTTGTGGCTGGACCGACGCTGTAGACGGGGACGTTTTGGAGGTGAGGCCATGACGTTGTGTCTGAGGAGTCAGCAGTATCTTCTGTCGCATTAGACATGATGTTAGTCTTCGCTATTCTGATGAGACGACAGTTGGGGAGTCATGACGTACCGGCTTTTCCGTCTTCTACAAGCTTCACGAATGCTTCGACTGCGCGTTGTGACGTAAAGATCAAGCCGCCGTATTCATGATGTTCCTGGTTCCCAATGCGACGCTCACGGAGCAGCGCCGCTACTTCTTCCATGCCCTCGCCATGAAACTGATGCAGTAGCACTGGAACGAACTGAGGCGCAAACCCAGTCCCGTTGGCGCTAGCTTCTGAGAAGAGGTCTTCGTATGAATCTCCGGGACTTGATCTCGTCTTGAGTAGGAGGACGGGTATCTTGGAGGTTTGCTCCGTAGCCGGATCGGTGGATGTCATGATGACTTGGAACTCTGTACGGTTTTGCTAAGGATATGTACGTGAATTGAGGTATATTTTGCGATCCTGTTGGCGAGTGTTTTAGAGAAAGAAGGATTGGTGGGGAGCTCTCAATGGAAGTTGAAAGAAAGATCATGAGGTGGAAGATCAGCGACTTTCGGAGACTCGGAAGGTGAGGGGCTCATGGGAAAAGTGGACGACAGCTTTATCGATAAAGGACGGCAGTTGGAGCTTCATACATTCATAACAATTCATAGGTAGCAATTTAATTTTAACCCATGAGCAACAAATTATCCTATAAGATGTCTTTATAGTTCCTCAAATTTCAGACTCAAAAGCCCCATGAACATCATGCTTACATGTACAGCCGACATTACGTCTTTGGGCGGATGCCTCAGACTGCGACGCACGCCATGATGAGCGTGAAACAGAAACGAACAGAAACGAACATGCTACCAGAATGAAAGTCTGGGCAGACATCGCGAGTGACGTGCCAGTCGATACCTAGCTGCGTGGTAAGACTGTCTATGCCGCCCAAGTTGGGTACTTTAATGAAGATATCTAGATATAAGGATGTTTACTGGTGGAATAAAAGATATATCTAGGACAACAATTGGTACCATGCTCGAGCTGCACAGCCTGTACATATCATATCATTCCAGGCGCCTGATTTGCATTAGTTCTATACTGAAAAGACAACCCTTGATTGACGCAGCAAGTAAACTAAAAAGTCCCAATCTCCTACTCGCTTTTGACTCCGCATCTCCTCCATCACTGTACAATCTAAGCATAAGAATTGCCCATGTCGTGTTCCTGTCATAAACTGTTAGCGAGAGGGAAACTTCAGAAAGGAGTTCGAAAGAGACCTACCTTGATATACTCTGGTCCCTTTTCTTGATATTCCTCCCTCGAAATCTTTGCTGTCTTCCAAGCAGGTGTTCCAACCCATCCCGCAGCGCCCTTCCAAGCATCTAGCAGAGCGTCTTCGGCACGACGCACAGTCAAGGGTGATTCAGCGGGAAGAAGAGAGCGTAGACCATCGCGAACGCGGTCGTCAAAGTTCTTAAATAGGGTGTTGCCACCTGTCAAAAAGACATCACGCAGGAAATCATCGCGGTTAGGAACGTTGCCTAGACGCTGGTTGAGAATGTCACCAGCGATCTCGACGATACCGGACTGGTCTACACCAGCAATGGAAGGGCGGAAAACAACTTCGGGGACACGAATGCGCTCAACGTTGAGATGAATCTGGCTAAGCTCAGCCTGCGATGAGGGGTCAAAGGGTCTGGGGCCTCGCGCGAAGGCGTGCAGTAGAGATTTGGACCAGTCGGACTGAGCCTCGTGAGTATGCTCATAATCGAAGTCGGGATCATAACGTAAAAGATCTTGTTCTAGTGACTTGAGTGTTGAGTTAAGATCTTCCTCCTCATGCTCATCATCACTGTTATCGCCCACGGCAATTTGGCGATAGACACCCCAGTCATCGTCGTCTGCGCCGAAGTTATCATCATCGCCACCACGTCGTCGCTTTTTAGTCGGGTTGTCCGATGCTAAGTTGGCAATACTCTTCATGCGAATTTGTGAGGCAAGGGATTTTCGATTGCCCAGGTCTTGCTTTAGACGCTCACGCTCCTTCATCTTCTGTAGTGTCTCAGCTCGTCGCTGGCGTTTCTCCTCGAGCCAGTTCTCAAGATCGTTCTCTCGTCGCTCAGTGTCGGCACGCTCTTCCTCGGCGACGCGCGCCTTCTCAGCCTCCTTCTCAGCCTTGGCTCGCGCACGAGCTTCGTGATTTGACTTGAGTAGCCGTTGCTGCCGCTTCTGTTTTAGCCGAGCGTCGTCGAGCTGATCGTCAGGGATATCAAGAAGATCAAAGTTGGGCTGTTCTTGTTCCTCCTCAGGGTCGCCACCGACATCCTTTGTTCGAGCCTTCTTAACGGCCTTTTCCAAGTCTTTAATGATCTTTTCCAACTGGTTCTCATCCTTGATGTCGTTACTGTCAAGCTGGCGTCTGAGTTCCTTCTTCGTCACATCAGTGATGTTCTTTTGGAGGTTCTTGTAGTACTCCAGGTCCTGCTCCTTCTTCATAAGCTTCTCCAGACGCATCTTGGCCGCCTGTTGTTGTAGCCTTCGTCCACTCTCCTTCTTGCGCTCTGCGATCTTTGCTAGCTCTTCCTCGGTCTTTTGCTCAACCACGACTTCTGTGTAGGGGTATTGCACAACGATGTCGCGATCCTCCAGCCCCGTCCACTCAAGATAGCTGGCAAGTTCATCGTCGTAGTTCTGAGATACATACCCATGATCGCGGAGCATGTGCTCTGCTTGTGAGACGTTAGTCTTGCCAGTGAAGGCAGGGTATTTGAGTCGAAGTAGCTTTAGAAGATACTCGGCATTGTGGTAGCCTCCCCAATTCAACCGCGTAGCTTGGCCAAGCAGAGCCTTGTTGTTATAGACGGGAATAACGTGTGTTGATGTGTAGGATGACGAGACCACAAGACCGGTCTTGCCCTTGTTGTGTCGATATGAAAAGAGAGAATCGATTCCGTAAGCCAGCGAAGGCGCACCATAGCATTCGAAGATGATCTCGGTCATAGCTAAAAAGTCAGTCCATGCTTTCATGAGTACACCATTTCACCCACATTTTCTTGAATACGGCAGATTGGCAACAGCCTCTGTCATAACAATGGGGACGTCAATGGCGCCATCCGCATCGTTCATGCCTAGCTTGAGAAATATGTAGTCCAGGACATGCTCCATCACATCCCAATTGCTGACAATTCCTGTTCCAGCTTCAAAGGCACTTCTGATATGGCCGCGCGCGGTTGTGTCGGCGTAACAGTCGGATCCAGCAAAAGAGAACGTCTTGCCCAGCTTTCGGTCGCGGTACTTAGCCATGATGGGCGGGATACTGAATCTCGGCTTCGACTCGAATGACCAGCCGGCGCGCACGGTGGAAGATCCTGTGCAATAACTGTTAATTCATGGTTGTCGCAAGCCCCTTGCGCTGCGCTCCCAACTTACCATTGTCAATAACGATTGCTGAGCTTTCGGGTTGCTTCAGCGCGCGTTCTCTCCCATCAGTTGATGGTTCTATAAAGTTCTCGAAGCGCGTCTCCTTGACGGGAAAGATCTTGGCGGGAGGGTATGTCTTTTGTTCGGGTGCCTTGATGGCGGGCTCGTCGATGGCCGAGGGAGCCATGATTGCTTAGAAGATGGTAAGATGGAGATTAAGTGTGAGAATCAGAGATCATGACGGGAGAAAAGATGGCGTCAGTCGAATTGATGCCTGACCCTAGTGGCCAGTTATTATCGGCGCAAGATGATTGAACTTAACCGTGGAAGATCGAGAATGTACTGTACGAGGCTACAAGGCTGATCAAGGGCCGTGACATATAACAACAGGGATCCACTTTGGCGTCGCAGCAATAAATGCAGTAGCAACCTAAGGTATGCGCGGAGGACTGACTGCAGATGTATACTCTGCTAACTTCCGCGTTATCTTTGCCTAGAAAAACGAGAGGTGTAGGCTATTCAGTAGGTAGGTAAGTAAGACAATATAGCTTCAAACACGGCAGCCGGCATCCGTACTCCAACGCCAACTAAACAGCAGCCTTTCTATCAAAGTTCCCAATAACACCATATATAACATCTAATGACCGCTGCCTCAACAACCTTATGTTTAATCGAACATATGGCCTTAACTTCTAATTACAAGCCTTTGAGCTCGAGTAACACATTATAAGAGAATTAACTACACAATTCATACGAATTTATTCAGGCTCTCCTTTCAGAATATACAGAAACCATTCCTTAATCATCAATTCATGTAAAACCATGCGCCTAATATTTAAATACAAAAAAACTTCATATCATGCACTCATATAAGTGCTTAGCTCGGAGGCTTCAAGTTATCGGTCGCTACCAACATGCATCAGCATCAGCCTACAAGATCCTCGAATGTGAAGCTTACCTTCTAGGTGGAACAAGACGTTCGATTGGTAGTTCTTGAACATTTGGGCGACTAACTCGACGTTCATGTTTTGAATGTTGATATCCTATTACGGCTTATAAGTTCGGTGTTTAGCATAACAAGGCGACGTCACTAACCTGAAGACTTTTGTTCATCACCATGACGGCCTCGTTAAGCTTCTCCTGCATGTTGTTAGCATCTTTCAATAGCTAGCTTCAACTCAGCAAGACATACCACGTTGGTAATGATACGTGAGAGCAGTAGGTTCTGCTGGTGCTCGTGAGGGCTCTCCTATAGACAGGTTAGGCAGAGTAACCGAAGACTTTTCGGGGCTGCTTATAAGATTCCTACCATTTCAGTTGTTTGATAATGTTCCTTTCTGTCAATATGGTGAATAAGACAAAACGTGGTGGAGTCCTCTGTTTACTTTATGCCCACTTGGGCTGTGAAGCATTCCCCAGCTACAGTATCTGGAACGCGGTGAAGCGCGGCAGAATCCGCTACAACGCGATAAGCTCACAGCTTGTGACACCAGGCACTGTACTTTATAGTATCAATCATTCTGTCGCAAAGCAGACTCATTGAACAATAAATACTTCAAACCCGAGTACCGAACTGCTCTTCACTTGTCAGACATTCCCAAGTACAAAAACGATGGCCGCTCCGACAGAGGCGCAGATTGCCCATCAACAGCTTATAGAGAAGCTCGACATCCACTCCATTCACAAGAACTTCCGTAGCCCATCATGGAAGCCCAACCAGCGTCGAAACAAGAACTTGAAGGCCATCGTCGGCGATGCTTCTAAAAGAGAAGCTTCTGTTCTAGGCACACCAATGGACGCGAGTGGTATCGCCACTCCTGCCGACAACGATGGACTCTCTACCAGCGGTACCAGCACACCTGCCACTGAGAGTGGCAAGGAACCTCCGAATCTTGCGCAAGCATCGCGAAGTCTATCCAAACTCGTGCTCGAGAAGAGTCTCAAGCCAGGTGGTCCTTCAGCACCTACTGCCACGTACACAAACATCGAGTCTGCACCATCGCTAGCGCACAACAAGCACTACTGTGACGTGACGGGACTGCCAGCACCCTATCTCGACCCCAAGACACGGCTACGCTACCATAACAGGGAGGTGTTTGGCCTCATCAGAACACTGCCTCAGAGCGCTACTGAGCAGATTCTTGAGGCTCGTGGTGCTCACACGGTTCTTAAATAAGCAGAGACTTCAAGCAGGGTATACCCATTTAATGAAATGATGAAAACTACAAGGCCAAGGAAGCAGATGGCACGGCTTCACCCACAGGCGTTCATGTACGGAGTTATCAGGCATATGCACCTTATACAAAAGATACCACCTAATAGAGTATGAGAAGAAGTGTCCGACCAACAAAGTCAAGCCCCAACTATGCACCCTGGGCCTTTCAGCCCAGGGATGGCAATTGACGCTCCGGCTTAATCGTGATCATGTATGAGTTTGTTCTCCGCCTAGTTCGACAGACTACCGAGAACGTATGGGGAAGAAACGTATCTCAGTTGCCAGGGCGAAGAACGCCGCTGGCCGTCGCGGCAGGGACAGATGGAAACATTTGTCCAGGTAGATGTGTGTATAGCAAGATGTTCGGTACAATGAACCAAACACGAATATTGTTTCCTTAACGCGTTATCTTCTTTTAGTACTGAATGACACGACATTGGTAAACGGTGCGATCTTAACTCTGCATAGTACTCAAATCGGAATGCTTGAGAGCAAGAAACCGCTGGTTGCGAGTTTGTTCCACAACTCAAAATTGAGATGAAGAAAGATGCAGGTCTCGTGAATTCGGTACCGCAGCAGAATTTGAAGGCAGTCCACCGTCACCCACTTTCGCCCAGCACAGCCAATGAGGCACGCCAGCTCTCAGGCATTCCCTAAACCCGCTTTGGCACAGCCCTGTCAATCGCCGTTTACACCATGCAAACCCCTGGAACGTGTCCTGTCCTCAAAGGGAGCTGGTGACGAAAAAAGGAAACATTCGAGTAATTTAACCTCTATTGTTTCTCCCTGTATCCAATCTCACCTTTACCAATTGAGCTTCTTCCGTCTACATTTCAACAACGACAAGCTTAAATACAGCAATATTCCCGAGCAAAGATCATATACATACCCAAACCGCCAAGATGTCGATGTGGTTGACAGATACCCAAAGTACGCTTAGCTTACCCCTGCACTTGAGTTGCGATAAGTCTATCATGAAGCTACGCTTCGATGGACATGGCGGCCAATATTTACAGAAGCTGACTGTTGGATAGAAATTGGAGTTGTTTTTTGCTCCGGCGGTATGTATGGGCTTGCGCATCGCTTGCTCTCTAGGCGCGGCGCATCATGAACTTCAAAACTGATGGTTTCGCAGGAGGCTTCTTCCTGATAGGAGGTGTCATGCTCTTCTTTGACCGATCTATGTGAGTCTTTCCCTGTACGGTCTTCTTTGTTTATGACTTGTATGCTAACTCGTTTCATAGGCTTGCTATGGGAAACGTATGACGATCTCTACCTCCTCTATCCTACCGAAAGAGCGATTGCTAACACTACCGTCGAACGAATAGATCCTTTTCCTTATCGGGTTGACAATTATCATTGGGCCACAAAAGACCCTTCTCTTCTTCGCGCGCAAACAAAAAGCAAAAGGCACGGCGGCATTCTTCCTGGGCTTGATTCTTATTTTTATGAAGTGGACCTTTATAGGGTTCCTCGTGGAAGCGTACGGCATAGTCATTCTATTTGGAGATTTCTTGGGGACGATTGCCGGCTTCGCGCGAGGTTTACCTGTCGTGGGACCGTATATCGGAATGATTGTCGACAGAATAGGCCTTGGAAGACGAAACGCTGAGCTTCCCGTCTAGACGGTGGTCAAACCATGGAGTTTCAAGGGATCCCATAGTCGGAGCTATTCGAACGAGAAATTGCATCACGTGTAAAAGACTCAAGAGCCGCATGTCTTGATGGGAGTCAGAGGCGAAGTTTTAAAGGAGTATACTGGCTTGGAATAGGCGTTAATGACATGAAGAATTATCACGACACTTGGATGGGCAAAGACATTGTACATCACGGGACGAAAAACGGAGTATAACGAATATAGTCAGTTGTAATGGAAAGTCGAGTCGGATGGCATTTAAAGATACTTGCTTTTTCTCAAGTATGACATACAGGAAACGGGATCTGGAGGGCACTCGGATTGCATGTATGCAGAATCATGTAGTAGAAATAAAACGGTTGACCGATTTCTGGTCAGGAAGATGTCTTCCTCCAGGTACATACACACTCAAGCTCGAAGCTCAAACCCAGTGTTCTAAAACAAAGGCGCTCCTTCTTTGCATAAGCTCGTTACAGCTGCGTTGACTATCCGGTCTACGGACATACAGCGTTTTTCATGACGCTTCTCACAGATAATTCCGCCCAAACACCCTTTGTCTTGCCTTGCACACCAATGAACATCTAGTAGCTCTGCTTGATAAGGTAGTCGGCAAGACCCTCGACGGTGGAGGTGGCGTTACCAGCGACCTGGGCCTCGCCATGGTGGCCGACGACGATGGCCTGGTTGGTCTTTGCGATAGCGACACCGGAACGTCCCTGTTATCAATATGTTAGTGGGGTGTGAGGGGTGAAAAAAGGTCGTGATATGGATATCGTACCGATCGGGCGTAGATACTTCGGCCCTCAGCGCGAGCCATGACATATCGAGCACCGCCAATGTAGAGACCTTCACCGAAAGCGCTGTTCTTGGCGTTCTCGTCACCGCTAACAATGGCGGAGATGGCCTTCATCTCCTCGGGCTTGAGCTGTAGTGGGGTCGCGAGAGTCAGTCATGGTTGTTTACTCATTCATGGACACAGGGGTTGTCCGTCGCTTCGGCGAGTTGTGTCGGTGAGGAAGGGGTTTTTATGTACCTGGAGCTCGGGAGAGGCAGCCCAGACGCTGTCACCAGCAGCGCTGATGATGGCGCCCTTGTCAATGTGGCCGGAGCCGACGAGGCTGTTGTGAAGATAATTGTCAGCATTCGCTCGGGATTCGCGCCAACGGGAGAACCACGATAATTGCGTTTAGTTATGGTTGCGGGATATTGGAAGCATGTACCTTGAGTCAATGTATGCTATATCGGTGCAACGAGCATCATGTCAGCTTTATTGTCCGTTTGGCTTCAAGTTAGGGTTTGGGGGAGAGAGTTATTTGGAGGCGGTGATGAGGAACAAGACCAAGACCGTCTATGGAGGGGCGAGGAGGGGGAGGGGAAAATGAGTGACATGATGGCGTAGTATAGCATGCAAAAGGAAGATATTGGTACTGACCTTGCCACGACATGATGAATGATGTGAGGGTATAGGAGTGAGTTTGTTAAGAGTCTGAAAAGGTTGCAAAAGTTTAGAGGTCGGGTGAGGTAAAGGTAGGTGAGGTTTGTTTTGGCGGGGGAGGTTGTCAATTGCTTTGAGTCTGCCCCCCGCCGTCTGATGTGGTGATTCTTTTGGAGCTTTGCCCCTCCAGGCGCCCATCAGTCCCCGCCAAAAATTGTTATCGAGCTCCGATGCTGTCCAATGAGTATTGGATACTTGAGTCGGTGACGCCTCGTTAGTGGTGGGACCTTGTACCCTATACTTTGAACCCAACGGTTCTCAGATATGTCGGTCGGCATGATCAACAGCTCCCATGTCACGCTTTTTTTTTTTTTTTTCCCTTCCCTCTCTGCATTTCGGTATTACTTGCTTGGTGACGGGTTTTTCAGGCATGCATAATTCGTTGACGCATGCGGTTGCAGATTGAGGCTCAACTGGATATCTGCCTAACCTATACCTGGCGTCAGTTAAGAAGCAGCAATTTGTTTAGGTCTGTTTCGACGTCACTTGAACGTGCCTGAGGTGATTAACGTATTCGGCTGGCGTCAGAGCTACGGGAAACTCAAGCGGCCCGCTTCTGTGGACGGCAATATCCGCCAAGAATTGCTCCAGAACTGACTTGTGATAGTATCTAATTTGCTTTGTATATGAGAACCGAAATTTCCATGAGAATGAATCGTGTAATACCACAGAAATTCGCCTACCTCGTTGCCATAGTAAGTCAGCGTTGTATTCGACTTTGCCAAGCGGAACTTGAGTAATGATTTTTACACCCTCCGTAGTCCCCTATTGATGGAGTGTTGGTATTATTTATGTAGCACGTATACTGTGAAGAAGCTTATTCGCGTCGGTCTTTGAGTGGTCAACTTGCTTTTTCGATATGATCCCGATTCACACCTCGATCAAACAATGTATTACTCCTCACACTGAGTGAGATGGCAGGGATGCATGAATGCAACTTGTCCGCTTAGTCAATACACCACAAATAACATATCCAAAACACGGTTCAGTCCCTTCTGCAACGCCTACCCAATTTTAGACGACAGTTCCTGCAGGCACTTAATATTTGGACGACATGTTGATATAAGGGTAGGTGGAGTTTCGGGCCTTTGTGGCGACTATATTCGACGGAAATATGTTGTATTCGTAACAGGTCTGTATGTTCTCTAATGGATATACTTTGCATTCTCACCGGATGTATCGTATATACTCGATGCAGTTGCGTATACTATAATTGTCAATGGCCGGGAAGACGGACGTGCTAAGCTTGTTTTGAACATACACACCATGTCTCAGACACCATGATGGTCAAGACTGGTGCTTCTGCATGAGAATCTCGTGCCAACTGATGGATTTTAGGTTCTCACATGTCTCCGATTAAAAGAAAGCCATCCGGCATTGAAAGAGCAGACGACATATTCTGGTCAAGGCACTGACCTGATTTGGTCGTCGACAACACTTTGCTTTTCTCACACATCAGCCGAATGAACGGGTCCGCAGCAAAATTCGGGGAGATATTTGAGCCACAATACCACATCAATCCTTGACGTTTCAAGTCTTAAGATCTTTATTAAGAGCAATAGCATTGCCGATAACTTCGGGGGGCACGGGGTGTTGCCCGTAGTGAAGCGGTAATTCGGCTCTCTAGTGTGTTAGTCTTATTAGTGTCAGTTCTAATCTTCGCTAAGAAACCTCGAGTGCGGTTGTTGAAGTGGACATTAACTTATAGGAAAGACCGGAAGCAAGGACAGGAGTTACACATTAACTTCATCTAGGGTATATGAGCTTAGCTGGCTCGTTGGCCCGTGCCGTTGGTGCTGCAATATGGAAATTGGCAATCTGAGACGAAGTCCAAGTGAACCTGGTCATGATATGAAACGACGAGTTGGATGAACAAAGAGCCCCTGAGAGGTTTTTTTCTTTTTTTTCTTTTTTTGATGTTCTGTAGAAACTTGCTCTTCCTATCACTGGCAGTGCTTTCATTATTCGTTAGTTAGGAAGACAACAGCAGCGATGATTTATTAATTAAACTGTATACATACATACTCCGGAATTCCCGATTAGGCGACTGTATCCCCCGAGTCAATGCTACTAAGCACGGTCGTTGGCATGGGCTTCAGCTCGGTAACAAGACGAGTGACCAGAGTTCCAGCCCTAAATTGAATGGGGCGGTCAGAGAGGGAAACGAGCTGAAGCTTCCAAGTGAGATGAATGATGTTGAACAGACATTTAGTCACAAGTATGGGTGCTCGCCATATGAAAACTTGCAAAAGAAAGGACGCCACTAAAATATTTCTGCTACTGTGGCTTTAATAACCTCATTTGGGGGCTTGCATTGGGTTTCTTGCTTGCTTGCAGACAAACGAGACGGTGCCTGCAGCTGTTGTCTCAAAGTGCGGGTGTTTCATACAAGGCTGTGACAGGCTGGGTGGGTATGTTTTGACGTACTGTTCCTCTAATTTCCAGAGATTAGCCAACCCAAGACCAGCACATGCCCTGTACGTACTGTATGTACTGCACTGCACTGCACTGCAGTTAATAACATCGTCATGCGATGGCTGTGAAGGAATACGGCGCAGCAAATGAGTTGGAACAATTACATACAAGCACGACAGTAAGAGACCCTGTACCCAGCGCTGTCAGGTTCGCTGGTTTAATTAACGTCGATGGGAAAACAAGGTTACAACGTCGTGTACAGAGAGAGAGAATATCATTGATCTAATTAGACGACAAACTGAAGTAGGGATCACGATTCAAGACGAAGGATCATCTACATGAATCGGGTCGTGCTCTGGTTGTTAGAGAGACAGACTACAACTGCTCAGATTGCCAAGCTTGGATGCAAGTCCGTAGACATGTTCTCGGGATCAGCGTTGACCGTGACCCATCGAGGAGGGGACCCTAGTAATAATCGCGATAGATTGCCGCGTTGTTCTTTATGTGTGTATCCGTAGAACAGCAGCTATAGAAGGAACCGTCGGGTGCTACACAATTAGCCAATATTAGCGCAAGTAGTGGATCATAAACTAAAATAAACCAAATCAAACAACAACCGCCCGGTCGTGCTGCAGTCGACTTCTATTGTGAGCATTGAATCAATTTAAACAAACCTCTGAGTTTTGTATGGTATTGGATCACTGATTGACACACAACATAGACTCCACTAATCGACGTTCTCTTGACATGGGTGTCCCCTTGTCTTAGGACTGCTGATTGCTCGATGCATGACGGATCTTGACCGGGTTGTGTTAAAGATCTCTAACTTAACTCTCAGGAACCGAACCGTCCGTCCCATCAACCTCAAACATGCGACCAATGCCAATGCATCTTTAGCCTGTTTACCAAGACCGGGGCTAGGGTCATTGAAATGAGTCTCTCGGCTCTCCCAGAGTCTGGAGTCTTTCTGCTCTTTGGCTGGTCAGTAAGCTGACGCTGCTTCTCTTGCCTTGTGAGTCGTCGCGCCAATCCGGGGGATCGGTTTTTGAACATGGAAATTGGCTCTTGCGCTTATTATTGCATTCCATCCTTGCAATTACATCGTCATCTTAGCTCCATTTCCCTGCTTGATGCCGGTCTTTTATCCCCATTCGTCTTGATTCTCATCAACCGCTTTATACTATAGGTCTCCCCATGAAAGGTGGGGGTGGTCCCTGTGAGACGAGGGTCGCCTCTTGTTCAAAGCATCCATCATATCAAGGGCTTCTCTTAAAGAGGATCCTGGTCCCTGGAAACTTGGTCTTTGGTGAACCATATTCTGCCTCAGACCCTGTTCGATACAGGGGACCACCCGTCAAAAACAAAGACGCTCTTCATGCTCTATAAGCCAAGCAAACATCTCCCCCGCGCTCTGCCTCTGTGCTCTCGATCTGTTACACATTCCTTCAGCTTTGATTCAATCTATTCTTGACAGTCGGTCCATTAGCATAGAGAGACCCCCCTCGCATAATCGCGAGGCGCATCTCTTCAGTCATGCCTAATGCTACAAATCTATCGAGGGCCGCTACTGTGTCAGCGGCCTCCGCTTCCCAACCACAATTACCTCTACGCAGAGGGAGCTTCACCGCCGATCGTTCAGACATCAAGTCTAGTTATTCCTTCGACAATAAGCGTGTGTCCAGAGACGATCTTGCTCTCATCTTAAAAAGCTCAAAAAAGGGCAGCGTAAAGGCGTTTCATATTCCCATCTATGGCCGACCTCCATCTCCTGACCTCAGCCCGCGCACCTCATCGCTATCGAGGACGACTCTGGTGCGAACTTCAACCCCGGATTCTATGGGAGACGCTGGAGAGACTGGAGTAATCGCTGTTGGTATGGCCATAGGAAGTCCATCGCATATGAGAGATCTAGTGCCGGCGCCTTGGAACCCACAGAACAGGGCTATGAATGCAGCAGTTGATGCGCCAGAACCGATACAAGAATCTGAATCTAAGCCTACGCCAGACCCTGTTGAGGAGAACGAGCAAAAGCCTCGTAAATGGGGTATCTTCCGATCAAAGTCGAAACGAACAAGACCAGAGAAGCCCCAACGATCTTTGACAGACAGTAACGCTTCCACCACATCATTAGCTTCCTCTGGATTGCCGTCGGTCTCAGGAGAGCCAAGTTCAAGAAGAGCACCAAAACACAAACCTCTCGTTGTTCGATCTCAAACTGAGCCAACTCTATCCGAGCCAGTAGAGATAGCTGAAGAATCATCACTACCTGTACAAACGCCGAGCGAGGTCACCATTTCACCATCCAAACTTGGAAAGGAGAAGGTCACTACCCCGAGCAAGCCAACAAAGGAGGCAAAGCCGAAAGAATCAGGATCTGGGGGAATGGGCCGCAAGATGTCACTAAGGGCCTTTCGAGGCGACTCGAGCAAGAAGCGAGCGCAAAGGGCAGTCGTGCCGCCCTCTTCACCTCCGCCGATGCCTGCGATTCCTCGAACATTACTCGATGTCGAAATACCTAACATTAAGATGGACCGTTACAGCGTTATGTTCAACAGTGTATTGCAGCCACCTCAGCAGGGATCGGCTTCCTCACTTCTTTCCCGACGACAGGCGAACCTGGATCATCTCAAGATGGTCAAGAATGCCATCGCCGAGAATCGAGACGAGACTCTTCGGCCACGGAGAGCAACCTCACCACAACCCTCACCAATTTTCGTTCCCGCGAAAGATGACTCGAAGCCACTGCCTTCGCCTCGCTTCCGTGCTAATACCTCTCCCGTTCCGTACCACTCACCTAATTTTGTACAGACACCAGAGGTCTTGACTCATGAAGCCAAAGCCAAGGTTGTCACGCTTTCACGCTCAGCATCGCAACACAACAAGTTTGCTTCGCAAGCTACCCACTATCAGCCCGCCCTCGTCTCCAAATTCAACAGACGTCCCAGTGGCACCACTACAGAAAAGATCAGCCTTGTCCCAAAAATACATCCTTCACCCCCTAGGGCCATTGTCTCGCCTGAAAAGTTCTCTAGGTCGAACTCTCCGTTCACTCCTGGTTCCGGAGCAGTGCCAGTATCTCCTGAGCACACAGATGATGAAAAGGATATTCGTGTTGCCAAGGGAAGAAATCCTTCTCCTTCGCAGGTGTCATGGCAAATGGCCTCACCCCCAGCCTCTATCACGTCTTCCAACGCAGAGACGTCAAGACACTTTTCTCCCTCCTCATCCTTGACCTCGCCAAAGAAAGGTTCCGACCCAGACCCCCAGGAAGCTCTTCGAAACGCTGTCGAGATCTCAATTGCTCGCCAGATCAGCGTTTCTCAGCAGCAGCGCAAGATGCTGCATCCCTTGAAGAGCAACCCCAGCATAAGGCACAGGCGCAACGGCAGTCCTGCTACATCTGGACCGAGTTATATCCCTATTGAAGAGGACGAACGCCTCTCTGAGACCAAATCATCTACCCCAGTCTTGGTAAACCCCCGAGAATTGACACACTCTCCCGATGCCTTCCAGATGCATCGCAAGAGCGAGATGGTCATTCTGGAGGACTCTTAATTTATTAGTTCATTATTGAACCTTACCGTCGCTATCTTTTATTATCCTTTTCTATACTTTCCTTGACAGAAGTTTACACAATATCTATTTGGATAATGCTTTGCTCTGGTAGCAATTGCCATAGTGGCCTCAACTGGATTGGGCCGCTTTGTACATACCACCCGAGACAACCACTCTCTTCTATACACTATCTCATTTGTACAAACAATACGTTAAGATGGCTATGCTTGGACATTATGCATTACGGGTTATAGCAAGGCGCTAGAGACGCATTATATGGGAGACGGCACGCTAAATTGGTCTTCGGGGCATATTGTTGGAGTTTCTCTTTGGAAAAACAAAACAAAAGAAAGGCGCTTTCTCCTTGGTTTTCTCTCTCTTTGTTTTAGGCTAGATCTGGTTATAAGTCAACAATTTCACTAACGTCCAGTTCTGGACTCTGTATATATCAAAAGAGGACATTTCCATCTCCATCTTCAAACTCGAATCGCCAATCGTGGTGCACGTGATAAAATTCTTCTACTTTCTTCCCCTTCGACAAGTCTAAGCTGCTGTAAAGATATGACTCCGCGAACGAATGGTGGGAGAACAAAACGATTGGAAGTATCTGATCTGCGCCACACGAATAACCAATCTCAATACCGACATCCCTTATATGCTGAAAAGAAGCCAGGTCCAACGCCAGGGAAAAACGAAATGATCCATTACATCAAAACACAGCATGAGTTCTGCTTCTTGGCTTGCTCTGCAGAGAGGTATTAGTTGTGGTCCGACCAGAGGGAGATATACGCATAAATAGTGACATACGGTAAAACATCTTGCTTTGGGCGCTCAGGCCGTCACTCTTGGCCACCAGATCGTCGATCTTCTCTCCACGCTGTAGCACACTCTCAATGGTCTTGTGGAGAACAATCTTGGTCTCGTCGAGCTCCTTCTGGATCTTGAGGATACTGTCGGCCTGCTGGGGGTCCTGATACTTGGTGAGGTAGTCCCTCAGCTCGGGCATGGTGAGGGTGGGTGTTCCAGTTGCCCAGCTGGAGCGGGGGTTCTTGGAAAGGAACTCGTCGACGACCTTGCTGAGAAGCTGGTGAGCGACAAGGGCAGGGTACTGGTGGTCGGAGATGATGATGCCGCAGACACCCTCAGTACGGCCGTATGCGTGGAAAGTGTAGTCTATAGAATGCGCATGTGAGATTTGCGACGCTTGGAAGGGTTCGGATCGTGTATACCTTGCTCTTCGACATCCTGTCGCTGTCCAGGACGGGTGCGCTCGGCGACGGTCTTTGCGAATAGGGTCATGAATTCGCCATAGCTGTGTTTGCAGGTCAGTCTTCATGGACCCTCCGGATACAAGCATGGACCGCAGCGATAAGAAATAAACTGACTTGTTGCGGGTGAATCGCGAGTAACTGCTGAGTTCCTTCTCAGCGACAATCTCGTGAGCCGGCTGGCTCTCGTTGCGGAGGACCTGGTCGCAGCAGCTTGGTTAGCCCAACTGGACAGAGCGTTTCGATCGGTCGGTGAGGGGCACGGGGATAGCGTACGCCGATGTAATGCAGCTTCATGATTGCTGGGTCAAGTCTATAGGGGGGATGCGATTGTAGTTAGGTTACGAGGCGCAACAGGGCGACAGTGGGAGTGGAAAAGTAAGGTATGAGGAGGTCGAAGGAGGGAAACTCTCGGTCTGGGGTTTATTCAATGTTGTAAACCTCCGTCCCCGTAAGTAAAGTAGGTAACTTAGGACTTGATTCAACTTTAGGGGCGTCACATGTTCCCCACGTCGCCGAAAGTTCCAAGGGAAGTTTAGTGCCTGTAGACAAGCACTGAGGACTCACTGGCGGCTAGACGGGGGCTTGTTTAGTGGGGTAATATTCTGGGCTGTCCACTTACTGATGTACGGTATGACTCTTTGAAAGTACAATACATTCACCGTCATGAGCCAATCCACGACAAGCAACTGTATTCGAGGTTGACATCAAAAGGACGTCGACTGCCACATTTAATATTAGTAGGCAGAATAATATCGACCCTTTTGAATCCCAACACACTACGGGCTGTAATACGACAAGTCGACCATCAGGCAACAAGAATAAAAGCATTACGAGGATAAAACATCGATTACATCATGGCATCCGAACAACTCAGCGCTGCAGAGGCGCAGTGGCGGCAGCAGGTTGCCGCGATGCAAGAGGCTATCGCCAGTCTGAAAATTCCTCAAGAGAATGGAACAGTTGACGCTGACCTCGATGAGGACGAATTTGGTGGCTACTCTAGCGGAAACAGCGGCCAAGATGTCTGGGACTTTATCTCGGATGACGATCTGGATACTTTGAGTAGTGATTTCGCTGATGGAGAAGCCATCGACGAATTAGGTGCCGCGGATTACGGTGCTGAATGGTTCGCGACTAAGTGCTCGGCGATTGCAGCAAAGAATGGTCTCTCGGCTGATGTGTTTGAGAGCCAGATCACGAGTGTCTTGAACTCTGGCCGCTCCGACGATGAGCTTCAGATCCAGCTAACCGACTTGATTGGCTTTGACGATCTTGATTTCATCATCGAGATCCTCGGACACAGGAACGAAATCGTTTCCGCTGTCAACGACCAGAGCCAAGGAAGCTCCAGCGGACCTCGACTCCTGACTAAAGCTCAACGAGAAGAAAACTTGCGTCGTCAAGACCAAGCTCACAAGTCAGCAACACTTGCACCGGCCCATTCGAAGGAACCACAGTACCCTCACGTTTACAAAGCATACAGCGCCGGCAACACACTGAGCTATGCTGGAAAGAAGTATGGCCTGCCAGTTGGAAGCGAGCGGTTATCGTTCGACAAGTATGAAGAGTATTTTATCCCGGCCGGGAAGAAGGGAGCCCTGGGTCCCGGACAACGACTTGTTCCTATCAAAGAGTTGAACGGACTGTGCCGGAACACTTTCAAGGGTTACAAGACACTCAACCGAATGCAGAGTCTTGTCTATCCTGTTGCCCACAAGACCAGTGAGAACATGCTGATCTGTGCTCCCACTGGTGCTGGTAAAACAGACGCCGCTATGCTTACCATTCTCCAAACTATTGCCCAGAATGTTGAGCCCAACCCCTTCGAGGATCCGACAGCCACCGAGTTCGCAGTCAACGCCGATGATTTCAAGATCGTCTATGTTGCTCCCATGAAAGCCCTTGCTGCCGAAGTTACGGACAAGCTGGGTAAGCGTCTAGCTTGGCTTGGTATCAAATGCCGAGAGTACACTGGAGACATGCAACTTACAAAGTCCGAGATTATTCAGACTCAGATTATTGTGACAACCCCTGAGAAATGGGACGTTGTTACACGAAAGGGCACTGGAGACACTGAACTCGTCCAGAAGGTACGACTTCTTATTATCGACGAAGTCCACATGCTTCATGACGAGAGAGGTGCTGTGCTAGAATCTCTTGTGGCTCGAACAGAACGACAAGTAGAGAGCACACAGTCTCTTATTCGAATTGTCGGTCTTAGTGCCACATTGCCTAACTATGTAGATGTTGCTGATTTCCTTAAAGTCAACAAATATGCTGGCTTGTTCTACTTCGATGCATCTTTTCGCCCTGTCCCCCTTGAGCAACACTTCATTGGAGTCAAAGGAAAGGCAGGCACAAAGCAATCTAAAGACAACCTCGATCAAGTTGCATTCGACAAGGTGAAGGAAATGCTCGAGCGTGACCACCAAGTAATGGTCTTTGTCCACTCGCGAAGAGATACACAGCTTACAGCACGCATGCTGCACCAGAAAGCCGTTGACGCTATGTGTGCAGACCTGCTTGATCCTAGCTATCACCCGGGATTTGACCAAGCCTCTCGCGATATCAAACAGTCCAAGTCTAAGGAGATCCGCGAATTGCTGTCTAAGGGAATCGGTGTTCATCACGCCGGTATGGCGAGATCTGACAGAAATTTGATGGAAAGACTGTTTGGAGAAGGCGTTTTGAAAGTGCTTTGCTGTACCGCCACCCTAGCTTGGGGTGTCAACTTGCCTGCTGCCGCAGTTGTTATCAAGGGAACCCAGGTGTATAGCGCCCAGGCCGGTAAGTTTGTTGACTTGGGTATTCTTGACGTGCTACAAATCTTCGGTCGTGCCGGTCGTCCGCAATTCGAGGATACTGGTATCGGCATGATTTGCACAACCCACGACAAACTCCCCCATTACCTCACCGCTGTGACGGAACAGCAGCCCATCGAGTCCAAGTTCTCTACAAAGCTGGTCGACAACCTCAACGCCGAGATTGCACTGGGCACTGTCACTTCCATTCCCGATGCTGTCCAGTGGATTGGATACTCTTACCTCTTTGTGCGTATGCAGAGAAGCCCGATGTCCTATGGTATCGAGTGGTCAGAGATCAGAGATGACCCAAACCTCGTACAAAGGCGCCGTCAGCTTGCTATTCAGGCTGCCAAGACTCTGCAGCAATGCCAGATGATCATCTACAACGAAAGGACAGAAGAACTCCGCAGCAAGGATATTGGAAGAATTGCCAGTCAATACTACATCCTCCACACAAGTATTCAGGTATTCAATGCTATGATGCAGCCTCAGGACACTGAGGCAGACATCCTCAAGATGATCAGTATGAGTGGAGAGTTCGACAATATCCAATCTAGAGATAGTGAAGAGAAGGAGTTGACTCACCTACGAAGGGAAGTTATTCCTTGCGATGTCGATGGAGGTATCGATACACCTCAAGCAAAGACAAATATTCTCCTCCAGTCTTATATCTCCAAAGCTCAGCCCGAAGACTTTGCCCTATCTAACGACATGAACTATGTCGCTCAGCAGTCTGGACGTATCTGTCGAGCACTCTTTATGCTTGCCCTCAACCGTCGATGGGGTCACCAATGTCTCGTACTTCTGACCCTAGCAAAGTCGATTGAAAAGCGCATTTGGCCATACCAACACCCTCTTCATCAATTTGACCTCGCCAAGTCTGTTCTTAACCAACTCGATATCAAGGAGAGTTTGACTATTGAGACGATGAAAGATATGGAACCTGCAGAGATTGGAGGCCTGATTCACAACCAGAGTGCTGGTAAGAACATTGCAAAGATCCTTAACAACTTCCCTACCGTTCATGTTGAGGCTGAGATTGCACCTCTCAACCGAGATGTTTTGCGTATCAAACTCTTTGTCATTCCGGATTTCCGATGGCATGATCAGATTCATGGAACTTCGGAGTCGTTCTACATCTGGGTCGAGAACTCTGAAACATCAGAGATTTACCACCATGAATTTTTCATTCTCAACAGGAGAAAGCTGCATGATGACCATGAGCTCAACTTCACGATTCCTCTTTCAGATCCTCTACCTAGTCAGATCTATGTCCGAGCTGTATCAGATAGGTGGCTAGGCGCTGAAACTGTGACTCCTGTCTCTTTCCAGCATCTTATCCGCCCAGACACAGAGAGTGTCTATACTGAACTGTTAAACCTGCAACCATTACCCATCTCTGCTCTCAAAAATCCAGCATTGGAGGAACTTTATGCCAAACGCTTCGACTTCTTCAACCCTATGCAGACGCAAATCTTCCACACTCTCTACCACACCGCTGCAAATGTGCTTCTTGGATCGCCCACTGGTAGTGGAAAGACTGTGGCTGCTGAGCTTGCTATGTGGTGGGCGTTTCGCGAGAGGCCCAAGTCAAAGGTTGTCTACATCGCACCCATGAAAGCGCTTGTCCGCGAGCGTGTTAAGGACTGGGGTGTGCGTTTGGCACGACCTTTAGGTCTCAAGCTGGTAGAGTTGACTGGTGACAACACACCTGATACTAGAACTATTCAGGATGCCGACATCATCATTACAACCCCTGAGAAATGGGACGGTATCTCTCGTTCTTGGCAGACAAGAGGATACGTTCGGCAGGTCAGCTTGGTCATCATTGATGAGATTCATCTTCTGGCTGGTGACCGTGGCCCTATTCTCGAGATCATTGTGTCTCGTATGAATTATATCGCTTCTTCAACCAAGAACGCTGTTCGTCTTCTTGGCATGTCAACGGCCTGTGCCAACGCGACAGATCTTGGAAACTGGTTGGGCGTTAAGGAGGGCCTCTTCAACTTCAAGCACTCTGTTCGTCCCGTTCCTCTAGAGCTGTATATTGACGGCTTCCCGGAAGTTCGGGGTTTCTGTCCTTTAATGCAGTCGATGAACCGGCCCACCTTCCTGGCTGTCAAAAACCACAGCCCTGATAAGCCTGTCATCGTCTTTGTCCCTTCACGACGACAGACTCGTTTGACCGCTAAAGACCTCATCAACTTCTGCGGTATGGAAGATAACCCTCGACGCTTCCTTCACATGGATGAGGATGATTTGCAGCTCAATCTCGCTCGAGTCAAAGACGACGCATTGAAGGAAGCCATTAACTTTGGTATTGGTTTACATCATGCTGGTTTGGTAGAGTCAGATCGCCAGCTTGCTGAAGAGCTCTTTTTGAACAACAAAATCCAGATACTAGTCGCCACTAGTACCCTTGCTTGGGGTGTCAACTTGCCTGCACACTTGGTCGTCGTCAAGGGCACTCAATTCTTCGACGCCAAGATCGAAGCATACAAGGACATGGATTTGACCGATGTTTTGCAGATGTTGGGACGAGCTGGTCGTCCTCAGTTCGACAATTCAGGAGTTGCTCGTATCTTCACTAAGGATTCCAAGAAGGACTTTTACAAGCACTTCCTCCATACGGGTTTCCCAGTCGAGTCTTCTCTGCATACTGTTTTGGACAACCATTTGTGTGCCGAAGTCTCCGCTGAGACTATCGTTACCAAACAGGACGCGCTCGACTATCTCACTTGGACATTCTTCTTCCGACGACTGCACAAGAATCCTTCGTACTATGGTCTGGAGATTTCAGCTGAAGAGCACAACAGTATCGCCGCTCAGCAGCTTGCGAACGACTACATGATCGAGATGGTGAACAAGTCACTGAATGAGCTTGCTGACTCCAAGTGTGTCGAAGCCTTCCCCAACGGCGATGTTGATTCCACGCCTTTAGGCAAGATCATGAGTTACTACTACCTGTCGCACAAGACAATCCGCCACCTTGTCAAGCATGCAAAGGCCCAAGCCTCGTTCCTCGATGCTCTGTCTTGGATGTCTCGTGCTACCGAGTACGATGAACTTCCTGTGCGTCACAACGAAGATCTCATCAACAGCACCCTTTCTGATAATCTACCATTCCCCGGTCACGCCTTTGGTCTTCCCATGTGGGATCCCCATGTGAAGGCATTCCTCCTGCTCCAGGCGCACATGTCTCAGATTGAGCTCCCCATCACTGATTATGTTGGTGATCAGACCAGTGTGCTCGATCAGGCTATTCGTATTGTCCAGGCTTCTATCGATGTTCTCACAGAACTTGGCTACCTATCGAGTTGCTTGCAGATGATGACGGTTCTCCAGTCGGTCAAGTCGGCCCGTTGGCCTACGGATGCACCAGTCTCAATTCTCCCTAACATCGAACCCGATGTTAAGAACGATACACCACTTACCCAGATTAGTGCGATGACTAAACCTCAGGCGATGCAACTTGCTAAGAAGCTCGGTGTGCCTGCCAGCCAGCGCAATTCTTTTGCTCGTGCGGTATCTATTATCCCTAACGTGGAGGTATCTATCGCCGAGGCCACAGCTCTCTCGGTCACAATCAGCATGAAGCGATTGAACCAACTCGTGGAGCGCGAAGCTCGCATCTATGCACCAAAGTTTCCCAAACCTCAAACAGAGTCTTGGTTCGTTGTCGTGGCGGATCTGTCGCGTGATGAAGTCATCGCAGTGAAGCGCGTAGGCTGGACGAGTGGCAATCGCAAGCTCGAAGCTGGCAGCAAACCTACAGCCAAGACAAGTATTAAACTTCCCCCTGCCGAGGCTAGACAAGCCCGTAAGTTGGATGTTCTTGTTGTTAGCGATGCTTATCCAGGCTTGGAGTACCGGGTTGAAGGTGTGGACATTCCTGCGCCCCCCAGTGTAGACGATGCTGTGTTGTCAAAGAAGGCGGCCACATCTGGGTCGAGCTGATTGAAGTTATGGAACTGAGGCGATGCTTTCGAGCAGACGAGTGTTTTGAAGTGTGGAGTTTTGATCTGAACAATCAAAACAGATGGAATCAGACAATTCATCTAAGAATGGAAACATTGCTTCTTTTTTCATGTAACAAGGAGTAGTTGAATTGGTTAGATTATCACAACGCCTTACATAAAATGCGGTATACCTCGAGTACCAATGAAATCAAGACTTAATCTGACCATGTTATCTATGCTCGAAGGCTCGAATGGGGACAGTAGCTGTTGTTTTAAGCTTTCCGTCAGTGTGGACGCTAGATCCTTGGAGTTTTTGGTTTAGCACAATAACTAATGAATCCGTCGCTGTTATCACAGCGCAAGTCCCGTTTTATTTCTTGTTTTATGAGTTCCAACTACCGAAGTCAATGACACCTACATTTGCGATCCATGTCAATTTGACTTATCAGCTTTAATTCGAAAGTCGGTCAAGTGTCAATAAAGACCCTGATTGTCTACAACACCGTTAGCTTCCGTCGCTAAGAATTCAGGGTCCTTTTGCATGTCCTGGGCTTCTTTCCTTTTATATTCTCACCTGTTAAATCTAGATGTACATTTATTGATACTCATAAGAACCGCCTACCTGGACGGTCTTCATTACGCCTAGCAACTAAAATGTCAAAACTTCGAGTCCTCATATCTGGCGGTGGAATTGCTGGCCCATCAGCCGCCTTCTGGCTTTCTCGTCTAGGCCATTCCTGCACCATAATTGAACGATTTCCCTCGTTGCGCACAGGAGGCCAACAAATAGACATTCGTGGACAGGGTATCGAAGCAGCGAAGCGCATGGGCATATTAGAAGAAATCCGCAAGAATGCTGTTGACGAGCATGGTCTACAATTTGTCAACTCAGAAGGGAAGCAGAAAGCCCTATTTGAGCGAAACGATTCGGGTAAAGGAAGACAGTCTTTTACGAGTGAATTCGAAGTCATGAGGGGAGATTTATGCAGCATAATTTATGAAGCGACGAAAGATAAAGCGCAGTATCGCTTTGGAACGTCAATCGAAAGCTTTGAGAATGTTGGCGACAAGGTCAATGTCAAGTTCTCGCAAGGTGCTGCTGAGAGCTACGATCTTGTCATCGCTGCAGACGGACAGGGCTCTAGAGTCAGGGATAAACTCTTCGCAGATGAACCTGACGCGGTCGGTGTGCACGAACTTGGCCTCAACATATGCTACTACAACCTCCCAAGAGAAGCGGGCGATGAGAATCTGGCAACTTTGTACAGCGCCCCAGGGCGTCGTGCTATTTCGACACGTTGGCATTCCAAAGATAGAGGCCAGGCATACCTGATGACCATGTCTCACTTCGATGAGCTCAAGGAAGTCATGGGCAAAGACTCTAACGCACAGAAGAAGCTGTTTGGCGAGATCTATAAGGATGCAGGCTGGCAAGCGCCGAGATTGATCAAAGCGATGAACGAAACTGACGACTTTTACGCACAGTCCGTGGTACAAATCAAGACGAAAACTTGGTCAAAGGGACGAGTCGTCTTGCTTGGAGATGCAGGCTACGCACCATCCCCCATATCAGGCGTGGGAACTACACTCGCCATGATAGGAGCATGTGTCCTGGGCGGTGAGATTGCGAGGCATGGCCATGATATACCGAGGGCGCTGAGAGCGTACGAAGAGACATTGAGGCCGTTTGTTGAAGAGTCTCAGAAGCTGCCTCCGTTCGTGCCTGGCATTGCGTATCCGAAGACCGAGTTGGGGATTAAGTTGCAGTACGGGATTATCGGACTTGTGTCGAAGCTTAAGATTGATAAGGCGATACTGGCTGTCTTGCCGGAGGATAGGGGGACGTGGAGGATCCCCGAGTACAACGAGCTTAGGGTTAAAGAGGCTTGAGGGTATGACATAAAAGGGGTTCAGAGTAGGGTTGGGAGCTTATCGTCGATGTTTCGATATTAAAGTCAGAGTAGGAAGTTGTCTAAGTCATGGAATAAGGATAAAGAGACTTGCCATGCATTCCACAGACGAGTGTCTGCTTGTCTACCTAAGGTACTAAGGCACTGACTCTATGGCTATGAGTAAGTACTGGGTAGTAGTTTATGAGGCAGGTACTTGCTCCATGGGTGACGTGTTCAATGCACTCAAAGATGTCTGCAGTCCTTGGAGGGTTAAAAGGTAAGAGACGAAATTATCAAACCAGTTTATGCTGTCTTAGATCAGAGGTTTAGGTTATTTATCTTCGTATCCTAAAGCTTAGAGATTAACCCTTCTGTAGTCACCCAAGCAATGCAAATAAAGTCAGATCGTCTGAGTAAAGTCTATTACCATGAGTCACGAATTTTATGAGTACGATGTATATAAGTGATAACACCCAGTCTTGCATGGGTACATAAAATCCCTTCTTTTCATATGCACATTCACACTTACAAGCCACGCTTGCCTCACAATGGATAACTCGACACACCTGCTATTGCTCCCTTTCGAGATTAGGGACATGATATGGACATTTTGTTATACTACAAAGATTTCATATGGATTACTGGGGTGCTGTCACCAGACAAGGGACGAGTTTACTCCCCATTGTATACTCACTGACGACGTTGAAAAGCTCGAAACACTCCAAATCTGTGTCGACTCTACATACAATGACGGAGTCTGGCTCAAGTTTGACTATACTTGGGAAGAGAACGGATATTGTCTCGGCGCTAATGGTCAAGTCGGCGACATGAGTGATTCTATTATTCAAACATTTCTGAAGATCGGACAGGTTAAGAAGATCGTCGTCGACTTGCACGCCCCAAGGCGGGGATACTTTGTTGGCGCACTTTTCATGATGCTCGCCAAGATAAACGATGTCTATGACTTTATATCCAGCATGTTACCAGAACTCAACACGGAAAAGTTAGATGAAGATATGGGACATGTCGAGATCAACTTTTTGACGGAAGCAAGACAACCTAGCCAAACAACAAAGGAAGCCAAGAACTTTTGGGAATGTCGCTCACCCAAGACTCTGCAAGAGCCGATAAGGAAGTATTGGCACTGTGTTGGGCAAATTCCCTACTTCTACGAATACTTCCTCATCAATCATCCCTATTTCTTTCCACGCCCGCCCGTCATCAGTTACTCGACCTGGCCCCGAAGCCATGTCCACAGAAAGGCTCGTCTTGATCTCCATATTAAGGTGCGCTACCATACAACACCCTCCGACGAGATCGACGGGCAAAATACGATCTTCGACTCTCAGCATTGGCTGGCGAATTTCGCCGCCAATTTCATGACTAGAGCTCGCAGGGTTGCTGAAAGTGAAAGGGACATATTTGGTGATAGATTTGCGCCTTGCACGAGTGAACTGGAAAGGTATCATTGGGATCACATCTTCTACGATAAGAAGAATCTCATACTCAGGTTCCAATTCTGGTTGGATAATCTCCCTGGACCAGTTGGTGGGCACATGGACATGTTGCGACTGCACCGGTTCAAGACGATGAATAAGTGCGGTGCCGGCTTGTTCGCTCGGCAGACCAAATTCTTTCCAAGGTCAGGAGGTCCTTATGGCGCAGCTACTGAAATCAACAGGCGTCTGGTTATGCTGTTTGACCCTTTCGCATCAGACCGTAATCACGAAATGCGCGGCAGTTATCCTCATTTCCGTGCAGTCGAGTGGGCTACTGCTCCGCGGTTTGGAAGTGTTGAGTGCAAGTCCAATGAGACCTGGCTAAAGTATTATCCCAAAGGCATTCGATACTATTGGAACAGACGGAACCTCGTTGAGTGGCGGCTCCATTGGCGAACACAAAGTTACGGTCGATTGAATAAGCGATGGTACTGTAACAGGGTACGCCTACTTCAATGGTGGGAGTGCGTAGCTTCTTACCAAGACTCGGGGGCCATCCTCAACGAGCTCGCACACCCCAAGGAACAAGAGAATCTACAGTCGACACTCACGGACAGGGCAAGTCATCCTGTGGATAGTGAGCGACCGGTGCTGGTTCGACGAGATCGAGATGAGTCTGTTGTGCGGCGCGTCAAGAAGGGTTGCGGATATAGGATTTTCGATTGTTATCAGATGGGTGAGCGGTGTTGGCGGTGGGCTCAATGGAGTGAACAAGAGATGTTCTACGACGGCAGCTTGGAAGGATTACCAATCTACGACCCGCTACGGGCACGCGATATGTTGTGATGAGGCTCACTCGATTCCCGAGAGGCGTCTCGGGAAATGTGGATTTATATCCGGAACCGACCACCGGTTTCTTGACCGGAGGCGGTTCCGGTTATGCGGTGCGTCTTCCCGACAATACCAGGGTCGGTATTTTCGGACCGCAATACCTAAAAGTCATTTGCATTAACTTTGTTTTCCTAGATATACACAATATTAATTCATGCATAAGTTTGATCGATTAGCTTCGGTAACTGAAAGGTCTAATTCTTATTTTCTGTTTTCATCAACTAATTCCTCATCCTACTTACACATCTCATATCATCATGACAAAGTAAATAATATCTAGTAGCACTTTGAGGATATTTGCTTACACGTAGCAAGAAGTTAATGTTTCCGATATCATGTACCATCCCAAGCACGTGTCGTTTATCCATGTGTTCATCGCACCAGATCTGCCTTTGTATGCACTTTAGGGTAACTTTCTTAACTAGCGCTCCATCTTCAAACACGACATGTTAGAGGTTACAGTGCTTGGTTGGGGTTGCATGACAGATAAGCACAAAACAGACCCTGGTTGAGTTTCCAAGGACTTGTTCATTAGTACATACACCATAATTCAAGCTTACTATATTATACTTTCCATAAAGAAGCATACGTATATGGTTACTGGCTTAAACATGTATGCTTAAAACTCTTGCTAATTAATTACAGTTTGATGATTGCACTAACGTTGACAGTTGATCGTCACTCGCGGCATATATATAGTATGGTAATATACCGAATACTACCTTATTTTCTTACTATACTCATAGTATGTATTTATCTAAACAATACTTCAAAGGCTCAAGACGTATCCGATAGATGGCACCATGTTTTGACAGAATCCGATGGACTGGAAACATGTCGAAACGCAGTTGTTTGCATTCTCTCATCTATCGTCCGATAACCTACATTTTTGCTCTGTTTCAAGAAAACGCAACTCCCCGATAGTAGTCTATGTCTTTCCCTCTCTGTTCTGTTGGAAACCCCTTGAAACCGAATATCAAATGCTTCGGGCCATCTCCCAAGAATTTATCCCCCAGTCGGAATCGATGATATGGGTTCCTGGGAGTTTCAGGTGTGAAAAGCGGGGGATCGAAGAAAAAGCGATAAAGCAACTGCTCAAAAAGAAGGAAATGCCCCGGTTCAAAGTTGCTGGGGTTAGAGTAGAAAACGGTGGATGACAGGGACAGGGGTTCGAGATCAGGGGGTCATGGCCGCTCCGAGATCTCACAACAGACTCTTGCTCCGATATTAGCATTAAAGGCGGCCACTCAAAAGATCTCTAGTTTCATCGTGGAAGGAACTAGTCCAATCACGGTAAAGAATTTGTGAGGCTCAAACGTAGCGGGACAAGGGTTAAGGTTATACGCCCTGGTTCTTTTTGACAGGTCTTGGTGTAAGCGACCCAGAGTTTCAATTTCCGCTTCTTTGCTGGCTGGCTGGCTGCTTACAGTCGATTATTTTTTCCGTCTATCAGTATCTGTATTGCTATGGAGTACAGATCCTCTCATCCCCCCAAAGCGCGAGCGAGACGCCCACGCCTGCAAGGGCCTTGACCACACCAAAGTGTCGTCTCCCCTGAGATCGCGTATGCCTAATCAACTTACAGGGAGGGCAGGCAGAGTCTAGCTAGAGAGAGGAGATGAAATCGTCTTCCTTGACCCTTGCGGACTAACGGACGGAAGTTTCCTCGTTGAGAGTGTAACTCAACTTGTAAGGTAAGCATGGGTACGAGGATACTCTCGAGGTTTGATATATAAGTCGGCTTCAGTCGTCTTCCAACAACTCTTCTTTCTTTTCCTCCACACTCGTCGTAGCAAAATCAACTCTTTTTCAACCATCTTCACTTTCTTTCAATTTGGCTGTGCCAAACCTTCATTCTTTCTAAACAACAACAATCACCAACTTTGCGAAACCTCGCTATATTCAATCCTTTTTATAACTCAAAACAATCTTTTAACAAGAAAATCTATCAAGATGCGTTTCGCTGCTACCGCCGCTACTCTGGCCATGGCCACCACCGTCTCTGCCCACGCTCAGGTCTACGGCCTCTGGGTTAACGGAAAGGACCAAGGTGATGGTCGCAACACCTACATCCGATCCCCCGAGAACAACAACCCCGTCAAGGACCTGACCAGCGCCGACATCGTCTGCAACGTCAATGGTGGCAAGGCCGCTCCCAAGTTCGCCAAGGCCGCTGCTGGTGACGAGGTCACCTTCGAGTGGTACCACAACGAGCGTGGCGACGACATCATTGACGGCTCTCACAAGGGTCCCATCATCACCTACATCGCCCCTTACACCGAGACCGACGGCACCGGTGCTATCTGGACCAAGATTGCTGAGGATGGTCTCGAGGGTGGTGAGTGGGCTGTTGACAAGCTCATCAAGAACCAGGGCAAGGCCACCTTCACCCTCCCCTCCGGCCTCAAGGCTGGCAAGTACATCATCCGCCAGGAGATCATCGCTGGTCACGAGGCCAACGTTGCCTACTCCGAGAACCAGGCCCGTGGTGCCCAGTTCTACCCCTCTTGCGCTCAGGTCGAGGTCTCTGGATCTGGCTCCGCCGTTCCCGATGAGAACTTTGATTTTCAGAAGGGTTACACCTACTCCGACAAGGGTATCGTCTTCGACATCTACAGCGCCAGCTCTTACTCCTTCCCCGGTCCCGAGGTCTGGCAGGGAACTTCTTCCGGCTCCGGCTCCGGCTCCGCTGCCCCTGCTCCTACCGCTGCCGAGTCCCAGGCTCCCGCTCCTACCTTCGCCACCGTTGTCAAGCCCTCCGAGGAGGCCGCTGCCCCTACTCAGGCTCCTTCCACTCCCGTCACTCCCCCCAAGACTGGCTGCTCTTCTCGCCGCCGTCGTGCTCGCCGTGCTGCCCGCAAGGCTCTGTAAAGAGCTCGAAAACAGTTCCAAACAGATCCTGATCTGAATGTGGCACGTCCGTGACGTCCACATGCTTGTGTTGGCTAGCAAAAACATCAAGTTCGCTTCTCCCTAGCGGAGAGCGACGAAACTGCACATTTTGTTTTGCAGATGGCTTTCTGTTATATAGATATGTTCTCTGGCTTTTTCAGAGGCTAGTCTCTTGTATAAATTTTATTACGACGATTCATCGCAACTTGTTCTCCTTTGATTGAATGTGATGTAAATGACTTGAAACCTGTTTGACAATTCAAACTATAATTGTTCAACTACGAATATCATACGAATGCCTTTAGTATTGGCTGCCAAGTTTAACCGGCTGAGAAGACCATCTGCGGAATTGATTCATGGCTTTCCCTTTTTAGACACGTAAAGAACTTCGTCAAGTTCGGGCATAATGCGATGTGATAATAAGACGCCTACCATCACTCGGGAAAAGACTAACGTAGAATGTAAGCCTAACTATAAGATCAAGGCTAATAAGAGCGGGAACTACCGACTGCACTAAATGAACTTTCAAGTCACTACATACAGCCACCAAGCATGACCTATCACCAAATCTTTCCACATGAAACCTGGCTCCTAATGAGTCCACGCACACTCGCGCTTGTACAGCATATCAGCAACACGCAGCCAGCTACATCTCCCCAGTAAGGTCCGACTGCGCGGTGCCATTACATTTGGCATGATTGGATGTCATGCAAAGGGGAATTTGACAGGCCGACATGGGTCATGTAAGCTCGTCAGAGTGAGGCGAGCCACGAGCAACCCTGCCCAACCCCTTCTTGATCACTCGAATCATAACTGTATGTGCACTCAATATTGTCTTGGGCATCATGAAAACCTTGGTAAACTCATATATGAACGAACACGTAGCTTTGTAGGTTTTGGTTCGAATGGTCCGCTCATTGAGAGCTTATTTGATAGCATTTGTATTGGTGCTTCTATGGCGGCCCAACGAGTTAGGCTTATTGTTTTGACGCTGAGTTGCAGCTTAAATCTGCCCCAAGCCAATCGTCTTTGACTTAAATCCGCTGCATCTTGGCTTACACGATGCCGTGTGCCAAGTACAGTTCATCCGATCAGTTCTTCTGGTCGTCACACGATCATCGATCGCGTATCACTAAGGAAGTGACAGATCCCGCCCAGACTACTGCGGTAGTGCGACTAATCTAAGTCTGATACGTGTTAGCTGCTACAGTCCGGTACTCTGGCCCCGGATTTGCTTGTTAGTGTATGCTTGATTATTGGTCTCTAGGCGATAGACCGCATAGTCGCTGAGGCTCTGCGCCAGATAAGCCAATAGGGACAGTTTGCCGCTGACGACAGGCCAGTCTCTCCGATTGCAAGAAGGCGGGTCTATTGTATTTGTTTGATTTTCAATGGGCAAGAGTTGAGAGATAACATATTCCGATGATACAGTGATAATCGGTTGAAGTAGGACTGTAAGTCATAGCCGGTGTTTTGGACTGTATGGCTCACAATTCCAGAGTCTAGTATTGTAGTTGATACCGTTTAGTCAAATAAAGCAGACGAAACTTTTCATGCCGACTCGAAACCGTTACAACTCGTGCCAGTCGACTACCAATAGAACTCAACATAGAGAACCAGCACAGCATAACGACGTGACTTCTCCAGTGCGCCGTGCATGAATTGTACATGACCTTCCACTATCGATATTGGTATCAGTAGGGTCAGCGTTTGTATGATCCGCTCGAACATACTCAAGGAGAAGGCGGCGAGAATGCCCGAAAACCTTTTCACCAACCGCCTGTCACGCCTTGAGTTCAGACATTGAAAGACAGGCATGTGATCAAGCATGAAGCTTTAGAGGGGTCGTTGTGTGAAACTCATGGTGCTTACTATCCACTGTGGTTAGTAATGTACGCCGTGGCGTGGAGGAAAAGAAGAATCTGTAACAGAAAAAGTTACTTGGAAACAATGCAAAGCAGTTCTCTTAGGTTTTCGATCGGATGCTGAAGGGATCAACCAGAAATGATGTAGAAAGACTTGAATCCTATCTGTAATACCGTCCATACTGTGGCATGCCCTTGAGTACGTGCTTGGACTGGGCTGAAAATTGGGCAGTTTCAGCGTCCTGTCTACACTTTGAATCCATTGTTATACGTGGCCATCAGATAGCCATTCATTAACAGTTTGTAGGCAGGGCGGAGATTAAACTTTTTGATGCTGATCAGTCGTGGCTCAAGTAATCAAACGAGAAAGAAGACGATCCCATGCATGTACAAGACAATAGCTGGTACCTTTATTGGCCAATCTCCAATTAGTTATAAGGCAGTTGAAATACTGCAAGACTCTTTAACGGCCGCAGCCTGGGAACTGTGAGTGATTATAGTGGCTGTCGAAGCCTGCCAGGCGCAGTAGATTTCCCACCACACGACCGTCTGCTATCGATGTGTGCGCGCAGGAGGCTGTGTGCTTTTCGCTATGGCTATACTTGGTTAACATAGGGCAATGTAAACCATGGTTCATTCCTCATCATTGTTTGTTGGATAAACTGGCCTCAGCCTTCGGGGCGCAGTGATTTAGGGTCTCAGAGAGAGTCGGGAGTAACACTCGTCATAAGCACGCACAGAAATGATCGTGAAATGCGTCAGTCACCACCACCCTATCATTTCGGGCATGAATACGGCTACCTAAGCTTGACAAGAAAGTCTGGCCTTTTTTGAGCCGCACTCGATTGGGTAAGTATAGAACCCCCCGTGGGAGTTGGAAGATGACGGGCAAAGAGAAAGGATTGGCATCACGCACTCACATTTGCTCGTCAAAGACAAATCATGGATCCCTCACAATCAACCGATACTAAACGTACTTGCCGGGGAGACGTCTCGGCGACTTCAATCCCTCGAAAGCAAGTGGCTGCTGTGACCCAGGGCGGCGATACGTCCGCTGCTAGCACCGAAACATTAGGTCGCAGTCAGAGCAACGCATATGCCATCACCACTAGAATCAGAACCAAAACGGACTCTTGGTCCAAGGTCGATAATTTTGTCCCCCAGTTATCGACTTGGTTATGGAGCGATAATCGCCCCTGGGAAGGGTTCAAGCCACCCAATTCCCCAAACTCCGAGACTGTACAGGACAACTCGGAGAATGGTGGCATAAGTCAAGGTAGACGCAAAGCCACGGCTCCACCTAGAGATCAGACCGTGGAGCGATACCGAAGGGGAAGCTCTGTTAGCTGTCTCCCGGGGATTGACCTGCAAGTCATAGGCCGAAGTGGGCATCCCTCTCACTGAGACCTGAGATGCATACTGCTGTGAGCAAGGATCTAGTAAGCCGCCTGGACCCCATCAACCACCAAGTTTACTGACACGCGGCCAGAGAACTTTCATTTGAGCTTATTGATATTTCAAATCATTACTTCTTATGGTACATCTAATGCACCAGAAAGAATTACAAAGAGCCAGAGCATTGAGCTGCTTGTGGCTTTTTAAATTGTAACCCCATTCATATTCTCGTCTTGGGCGGTGCGACCCCGAGTCGCAAAATCAGACCATTTTTTGCTAAAAGAGATCACGACCCGTGCCTTCGGTTGCATCGTAGACACTATTTCCGACTCAAGGAGATGCAAGGTCTTAAAACACATGCACCTACTCAGTCCAGTGGTTCATGATGCTATTGCTTGGCAGCCTGAATGCGGCGCAGACTGGAACAGCAATTACAGCTTGCAGCAGCCGTTAAGGTAAGCATTTAAGTTAGGGTTAGGTATGTTCAGCTGCGTAGCGGTCATGCAGCTAACACCATCTTCCGCTGGAAGTTGACTCAGGTGGGGTACAGCAAGCGTCTTGAATGACAATACGCCTGTTCATCAGAGTAAACACGGAGCGTAGAAGCCATGAAATCGACCTCGTCTCTGTCTCTGTTCCCTGATTTCTTCCTCCATCTTTCGTCGTGATAGGAATATTGGCAAATAAACCGGGGACAACTAGATGAAATGTATACATAGCGTATGAGTCAACTGTATGTAGTATGTAACTCCGTGCATTCAGCTGCGATATCCTTAATAAGCTTGATATCCCCAGACGGAGTTACATCTTCTAACCCAGCCCTTCTATCGAATGTGTTGCATATTCGGAGTGACCAGACCACTTTCATCGAAGGGTTGCAACCATTTTTCTTCGCCTTGCAGAACTTGGCTCACATCCGCAGAAACCAAAAAAAAAAAGCAAACATTCAGAAATCGGTGAATGACCAGGGTCTCTTAGACTGGCTTCTTGCTGGAGTTTGTTGATGACCAGAGGACCACTGATGAAATGTGCTGCAGGGGGTCGATTGATTTCGTACTCATTCGCCATGTTGTTGGTTGATTATGAACCCACGTAATAAGCCGACATACGTCCCCATTGACGCAAAAGATGATGTAGCCATGCTGTTTTCCCCTCCTTGTTGATGATGTACATGACCGAGGTCACTGAATCCCCCTCTTTCCTCGTCATCACAAATTATATACTTCTTCTGCTGTCGCTCCTGCACATACAGCGGCGCCGTGTCACGAGCAAAGACTAGATTGAACCAGTTGACGTTTCAACACAGCCTTGGATCTGATGGCAAATTCGACGCTTTCACGACATGATTTCTCTCCTGAGCCGCCCGCCTTATCGCGTATCAGTTGATAGATATCAATGTGAGTCCTGTAACATCCTTTCAATGATATTGTCCCGCCCCAGCTACGACTTGTGTACGTCGTAGGGTTAAATAGACTTAGAGAGGCCAAATGCTTGTTCGATTCTCGTTCACTAGTTTCGTGGAGAGGTGATGCAAATTTGGAGCTGACCCGTTGTCTCTTGCGAACCAGGCAACCACTCTCTCTGCCTTGGTTCGCTGTGGCCAAAAGACGATATCAACAATGCCGTGGTCAGGGGGTTTCGAGTGATGTCCTTTCCCGCTCAAGAAAATAACCCGTCAAGAATTGCACCTCGTGATAGATGATCCCGTCAACATCAGCAAACCACAAGTCGAGGCAAGCATGATTGTGCCTTTTAGTGACCCGACCCGGGTTTATTTGGGCCACGACAGCTTCTTGTCTGGCTCAACGGACGACTCACGTCGAAGCTTTCTTGCAAAGCCACCCTAGGCTTTTTGATACCGCTGGCATGGCTGGATCTCATTATCCAGGCAGCAGTCTCTTTTGTTGTAGGTGTTTGTCAAGCATCCATGCCCAACGAACTTCAATCCTCTAACAGAGAGAGAGAGGCAACTCGTCAAAGCTGGCTTTACGAATATTTTCAAATCCGCCATGCGATCAGCCTTGCTTTCAATTGCCATAGAGGTTTTTCCATGTGGCAGAGATATAATTCTCCGTTCCCCTTCCTCTTTTCCGTGGATTCATGTCTCTTCAATCAACCACTTCGACTCCATTCCTCTCCCTGCTCAAATCAACTTGTCGCTGTATCTGATCACTGAATATTCTGTTACATCTTCAGCCAATCAACGCTGCCTTTGATTGCCTTAGTCGGACGACCATGAATCCTTTACCCGATCCTCACAGAAGGTACGCAGATGGAACCCGCCCGAGGACAACTGCGGCCCATGGCCACTCACAGCATATACAGCAACCGCAACGTCCTGCACCTGCTTCGCAAGAAATCTCCCAATACCCACAAGGCCTTTACCAAGTACAACAGCCCTGGACAAACGGACAACACTGTTTGACCCAAGAGCCTCAGAATATTCCCATGCATCAAGACACACAAGAATATGCCCGTAGTCCATCAACTCTCATGGCGTATCAAGGCAGGTATGTAAAAGAGGCTTTTCGGAGAGGTGGTGGGCATCTGCTAATCTGGATGAAGTCGTGGTCCTCAGCAATACGACGACTCTATCGGCGCGCAGCACCGAGTGACTCTCCCAGGTGATCAGCATTCGTTCGATGACCCTCGCGATAGGACTGCCAGCTTTGTTGGCGCCGGGCAGCAATATTATATCGGAGCTCGTTATGCACCATATGCTGATGATGCTGAACAACATGGGGTCATTGATGCTAGTGGAACCATCACACATTTTGACAACCAGTTCCCTGGGGCTACAACCACCCATGGTACAGCTCAAGATGCCCAGCAAGGTGGTACACCTTGGCCACCTTATCCACAACGTATCGAACCCAACTATCGTGACTATCCTCCAACAATTGAGCATTCCAGGCGTCGTGGTAACTCGTCTCGGACCTGGCGGTAAGCGGTTGTATGGAGTTGGCATGTCGTCATGACACCTGAAAACTGTATAAATTTTGATACCATGTCCATGTTTGGCGTTTAGACAAGATGAGAAGTTGACGGTCCATCTTCATTATTTTCCTTTATGTCTGGTCTGGTCTCTCCCTCACTCATGACCTGTGGGCTTCTGTTTTTTTGGTTGCGTTGAATGGCGATGACTTGAGTATTGGTGTTTCTTTTTGGGGGGGATTGGGGTTTCGCGCGTACTGTACAGTGTCTGCTTATATTGTAGGATAGTTATTCCATCATTATTATCGATCTTCGTTATAGTTGTTCTTGATGCTAAGATGTGGGAGGTCGATGGATGGGAGGGTGGGATCTCAAGACCAACAGCTAGCTCTTCCAACAGAAACGTTGGCTGCAAGTTGAACGCAACCGTGAGGCACCGAAAATTGTGCATGACATACCACATATGTATGGTTCGCATCAAAAGTCCATCTAATGATTGGAGACAGATCGTTTCGTTAAAGATAGTGTTCTACACCATTAAGGCTCTAGTGTGTGCATTTGTCCAAATGCGAAAACAAAAGACAGCCACTTCTGTAAATCTCTCAGCAGTTGGTGGAAATCGGCCAAAGAGAGTGTGCGGCACAGACCCGTCGAGATGGTTTGTTGATCAAACGAGTCTTTGGGTGATTTCGTAGACCTCGTTGATTTCGGTTATCCCAGAGCTGGCTTCACCTCGTGCATTATCCCATTGGGGGCCCTGTAAGATCAATGATGACCTAGAGAGTAGGCCAACCTCGGTTTGTCCAGTTCAATCTGTCCAGCAACAGCCTCAAGTCTTTTATTACAGCCATCTAAGCACCTGGCCTCCTTGAAAACGTGATGACAATTTATCTGCTGACATCTGCAATACCTTTAGGTAGTTCAGATACGCAGAGTTACAGCCTGCTTGAGCTGAAGACTGGGGAGTCAAAGCCACCAATTTCACCTGAAGTAGGCTGCAGAATAACACCGGATGGTCACCAACATAACAGATATGGAATGTTTCACACCACTAATGTTAGTGTTGGATAACAACTGTGAGTTGATCATGCGCTTATCTGGCGGCTACAGCCTGCAAGCAAAAGTGGCTTGAAGGGAGAATAAGAAGTTAAATAGCTGTGCAATGCCACCTTTTCTTCTCTCATCTGAAGTCCTTCAATTCTTTTATCACCACTTGGAAGCTCCCGGTGTAGCTTTTATAGTGGTCAATCAAGGGTCGATGCAATACCGACCTTGGCTCCCACCTCCCTGTCAATACAACTCCTCTGTCCAGCTGCATTTTTCTTTCGTTTCTTTTCAGTCCGCCGTAAATTGTTTTGTTTCTCTCCAGTCACCTGAATATGAACCGATGTCTTCCATCAAAGACGTCAAGATGCTGTTCGGCTTATCCATCTGCAAATTATAACGATGGTGAAATCGTTATCGTTGGAACTCCAATCATTCGACGCAGATCCGCAAGACGCCTTGTTGCCTTGAATCTGATCAATGGGCAAAGCACCTCACAGATATAACTTGCTTCGTGTCAGCGTGTAGTCGGAACAGAAGACTTGACCACTAAAAGCAAATTTTTCTTTTGGTGAACCCCAATATCATCCAACGGAAGTCCTGTATTTCCTTGGTGATTGGTTTCCATTTTGTCGTTCCAGCTATACCCTTGTCATGATTCTACTGGTCAATAATAAAGAGTGACCGGTCTTCGATTCTCGCTTTTCTTTCGAACCTCATCTCGAAATCATTGACCAAGGCTAGATCTCTATTATCCGTCGCCAGCTAAAACATCGAGCGTCTTCGGGTAGTTCTCTACCAAGTCCAAAGAGTTGCTTCGTGTGCTCGCAAAGCACTTTGCTCGAAAGCTACCCGACCCCTGGTAAGACGGTGTGCCGCCACCTCCTCACTTGCTGCCAGTACCTCATCTACTCCATCGCTCTCCGAAACGACTGACTGCAAGATCCTCTGGGATAATCTGCTTCACGTATCACTTTACAGTAGTGAATCGAGTTACCACTTCAAAGCTGTCCGCGAGGGTCGCGGTATCCCCTCCCCTGAACGATCGAGACTCCCACACACTATCGTCAACAAAAGCCGCCGCCATAGAACCGGACGAAGCCGCAAACCTTGGCTCGGTTTGTCATCGCTCAGTGTTTTTTTTCTTTTTCAACAGTTCTCGCTATGCATACTGACAGCGAGTTCCACTCGGAGGACGTCACTCCTGAGTGCCCCGCCTGCTCCCAACTATGTGTTTGGGGAGAGACCGCATGGGTTTGCACCATCTGCAGAAGGTTCTTTGATCGTATCCAGCTAGACTCGGAGTACCTTGGGCGAGGCGAGACCCCTCCCACCGCACACGACAGCACTCATGGATCCGATGAAGGTCCGGTAGCTAGCTACCCCTCTACCCCCATGATGAATCAAGACGAGACCCCACGGGACTTCGTAAGCTGAATACCAAGGTGTATCGGAGGCCAGGCTAATAGATGCAGGGTGTCATGCTTAGCAACCGAGCTGGCCTGCCGGGGCACAGCCAAATGGGAGATGGCTCTGTAGCCTCCCCTTCTTGCCTTCATGCTGAGCAAGGAAGTCATGAAACGTAACACGATGCTGTCTCGTCCCAAATAGCGACAATGCTAATAAAGATAGTGCTGTCGATAATTTCGATGTCAAACAGGCTGACCAAGGCCGGGGTTCAGGCGACTCAGACGAAGATACCGACCGTATGGAGGTTGATTGTAATGACGAAGAGGTCTACCAAGACCCGGTTCTTTCTTGGGTGTCTGAACGGACCATGGTGGGCATGGATCGAAGACCTACTGACATCCAACACACACTTTGGCAGGTTGACATCCTTGGCTTCACTCCAAATGCTCCTTCGGGCATGCTCGAAGCTGATGGCGAGATCGATCTTTCGGACGACATGGAAATAGACGAGTAACTCGGGTGTTCGTAGTTGGTTTCTGTCCGAGAAGTGAAGTGTTTTGCTAAGACTGGAAATGGCGCTGGGGGTTTTGGGTTATTGGTGAGTACCCAGGCATTTCCCACTCGCGTCGTTCCTTCTAACCGATGCCATGCCAGTTTCCGCAATACATTCCGTACGCAAACGTCGACCAAGGGCAGGCGCCCCCTCGCTGCTAACAAGCGCAGTTGCATTTACAACAGAATAATCGGGAAGGAACCACGGCAGGCGCAGGCAGGCAGGCTTCTTGCATCGGAAGGTTGCATTATAGATGAAAGAGAAAAGAGAAGAAAAAAGAAGAGGAAGCCAAAGACGAAGACGAAGACAAAGGCTTTGAAGAAGAGGGATGATTGAGTTTATGATCGTTTAACGAAGGACGTTGTTTCTGTTGTCTTTTCTGGGAATTTTCCGGGACAATCTGCTCCTAAATTGTTTGAGCTCGAAAGGTCCTTTTGGTGGTAAGGTTTGCTGGGTGGTTATGTATATCTGAAACGAGCGAGGGCGAATTGTATTTATGTTCATGGGCCGGGTCAGGTATTGTTATGTTACACTCTCTTAATCTTTTGATGGATTGCCTTTCTTTTTCTAAGTTAATAGTCTCTAGCCCTAGTTGTGAAAGTCAGGCCAAGCTCCTTGACAATGAGTTTACGCAATTATTCGCAAGCTCAAGGCTGTGTAGAAATTTTCGAACGGCAATATTCTTTTCGATTCAGTTTCCTGTTCCAATTGGCGACGGATAGGCCCGATGTCGCCACCACCTCCCACGCAGCGAGTCTAGTCGGCGTGGCGAGATCATATTAACATCCAATCGTTATGCAACCATGCAAGAGATCTACCATGAGGCTAAGCCATCCTGTCGGGATGCCGACATGGTGTAAGTGGCATTTTTGCGGTTGAGTCGACACAACTGAAGGGGCAAAATGGAAAGAATTGAGGAAGGGCAGGGACAAATTGAAGGTAAGAAGGAAAGCTTGAAAGGAAATAACGGAAACTGAAAGAACGAAACAGGGGTAACAAGGAATAAGATATGAGGATTTATGGCGCAGTTGATGAAGCAAGCCACCTTCAGGGACGATGGACCGGAATTAGATCCGCCTAAAAGCCCGGTCCGGTAGATGACCCACGTCCGAGCCGATCCGGCGTCCCCGTATTTCATTGAGTTCAGTTATCCACTTGCACTCGCAGTTGCTCTCCACGATACAACACACCTAAGAGAAAGAGGGCTGTGGGCTCGACTCCCCTATTTATAATATCTCCAGATCTCATCGTTGAACACGAGGACAGGTTGAGACTCGTCAGCTCAGCTTCGGCCTTTCCGGAGCTGAGGCTTACTATTAGCAATCAGCTAACTTGAGAGAATACATGTTCTCAGCCACTGCCTTGGCGCGCCTTTTCTCCGTAAGTATAGCGAAAGTATTTGAATCAGTCGCGAAAAAAAATTGATGGTTTGTTGCCGGTTTAAGCTCTAGTTGTACACCAGCTGGTAGCTCCTTCGGCAAATGAGTCACAAAATCTGAGGAGCAGTTTCGTGGTCAATTACCATCAAGACCATATATAGCTGGTTAGCAGACAACATTCCGGTGCCATTCACGTCGATTCACTTTGGTACAAAGTTGCGGTTGATATTCTCTCCGAGTCGTCCTGCCACAGCAAGATCACAACCTATCAAATCATTTTGCCACAAGCCTCCCACCATCTCAACGCAGGCAACAAGATGAATCCTGTCGAACTAGACGGAAGAACAGGCGAAGGTGGTGGGCAAGTTGTCAGGGTCGCCATCGCCATCGCTGCCTTGACAGGACAGGCCGTTACCATCACCAACGTGAGAGGAAATCGTGACCGCGGTGGTGGGTGATGTCTGGGTATGCATCACAACATCACTAGCTAATATGCCCCAGGTCTCAAGAGTCAGCATGTTACCAGCATTCAGTACCTTGCAGAGATAACAGATGCCGATGTTGAGGGCCTAAGTATAGGATCAAAAACCGTCACGTTCGCACCAAGACGAGGCCCCACGGAACTATATCAGCGCAACATTAAGGTATCTGCAGAATCGGGTTCTGCGAGTACTCTCCTCATACTTCAAGCTATCTTGCCATTTTTAGTCTTTGCGGGAAACGACTCTGAGGAACCAGTTGAGCTTCAGATCTTCGGTGGAACAAATGTCTCTTTTTCCCTCAGTTTCGAATATCTGGATCAGATCCTTTTGCCAACACTAGAAAAGCGGTTTGGTATCCAAGTAGAGAGGACACTGGATCGCCGGGGATGGAGCATTGGGCCCCAGTCAAGAGGACAAATCAGTCTGAAATTCCACCCGTTGAGGATCGGCCAAAGTCTGAGATATCAGGCCCCAGAGCAACGAAAATACCCCGAATCTTACGAGGTCAAGTCTATCGACGTCAGTATGGTGGTACCTGGTAGCGTGCACGAGAAGCTCCAAGCATCACTGGTAAAGGATTTGGAAGAACTGTTTCCTGGAGCTGAGATCCACTTCAAGCTTACTGAAGACACGAACCTAGATTCACGTTGGTACATACTACTTGTCGCACATTCCACATCTGGAATCCGATGGGGACATGACTGGCTCGGATCGCTGCCGAAGAAGACTAAGAGCAGGGATCGGTTCGCGGATCAGGTGTCGAGACAGTTGTGCCGAGGTCTGCATAAGGAAGTAGAAGTTGGGGGCCAAGTTGACGTTCATCTTCAGGACCAAGTGGTCGTGTTTCAAGCACTTTGCGAAGGGTACTCCTCGTTTGCCCGTGGTGACGGCCTAGATGAACCATCTCCTGGAGTGCTAATTGATGCTATGGGAAACCTTGACATTGGCGATAGTAGAATGAGAAAGGAAAAGACCCATCAGCCTTTTGGTCATGGTTCATTGCACTCACAGACTGCAAGATGGGTTGCCAGTGAGATGTTACCGAGCGTGGAATTTTACAACAAAGGGGATTTGGTGAAGGGCGCAGGTATATCAATGAAATAGATTCTGTTGGGCTCGAAATAGGGCATGCTTATGAGTCAACGGTAGTTCATAGCGAACAGACATCAACATAGTTCAACAAGGTTCAACAAGGTTAAACACCAATTAAAGCGTTGATGTCTAGCGGTGTGCATTGACTGACGTGGCTGATAAGAATGGCCTCGCAGCTTTAGTACTACATACCCTTACTGGATAAAGACATTGCACAACCACAATCTGAGGGTTGGGTTATTGAATGACGTTCTTGTAGCAACCTAAACTGAACTACTGGTCTTTCTGTAAAGATTTACTATATAAGAATCGATCGGCCACGCTCGGCATACTGGCCTCAATACTCTATGCTGCACTTTGACTCTACACCAAGTCTCACAGATTAAGATGAAGGAACATCACCGAAGCGAAACTGCGACCAACCGAAGCTACCCTCATGCAATGTCCAAGTTTGCGTCCCCCTGTCTTGACCAGCGGCGCCCGCAGCAATGAAGACAGGCATGAGGTGATCCATGAAAGGGTGTGCTTGCTTTGCATCTCCCCTTTTACATACCGCCGCCATCTTCTCCTCTCGTACGGCGGGGTCGGCCTCCACGGCCTCCTTGAGGGCGTCGTCGAAACTTACGACGTATGGAAGTGGTTCCGTGTTACCCTCAAACATGTGGTGCATGTCGCGCAAGTTGTGTACTGACATTCCAGCACCGATAATGACGATTCCCTCGTCCCGTAATGCAGAAACGGCGCGGCCGAGGGCATAATGAGCATGAGGGTCTTCGCTTTTGAATAAAGAGACCTGGACCAGCGGCACGTTCAAGGGATTCGTTTCTGGATTAAAAGCTGCAGCTTGTCAATCTTTCTGATAAAATCTTCTTCGGTAAACGTACCAACGTGGAAACCAGAGAACACGCCATGGTCAAGACCGCGCTTCATTCCATAAGACTGTATCCCGGCCGATGAAAGCATGACCATGATCTTGCTCGCCAGCTCAGGGCTTCCTTTGTTTGGGTATTCGGCCTTGTAAAAGTGATCAGGGAAGCCATAGAAACTGATCACATGTTAACAAAGAATCTGTGCGAAGACGATATAATAGGACATACTCGTAAATTAGATCAGTATCGACTGCATTGTTAATATGGATGGTGTCCCTCTCTCCCATCCAATGCGCCGAGAATACGACTACGGCCTTTGGTTTGACTTTCTGGGTGATTTCTTTGCCAATCTGCTGCAGGACTGGGTACACAGGATGCTTTGTGTTGTATTGAACATCAGGCTTGAAGTTTGTTAGTCAGTATATTTTGAGCACTGGAGAGTAAACTTACACCACCGTGGCTAAAGAAGTAGACGGGAGTTCTTGTTGTTGAAGTAGCCGACAAGACCGTCGTGTTCTTCTGTGTATAGAACCAATCGTTTTCTGCCCTCTGCAGCATTGACAAGAAGGGTTTGAGCGGTGATGAACCAAACAAAGCAATCACAGCCACGGCGATGGAAAGGAAGCCGATCAAGGTTCGAAAGGACAGAAATTGAGCCATAATGGTTCAGGGTGTCTTCCGATAGTCGAAACTTTATTAATTGAGGATAGCCTCAAAGAAACGTTAACACGAGACTCTGTCTACGTGTGGTTGTAATTGTAGTTGTATATCCGAATATCCCTCCCGGAAGATCCACCAGTGGATCTTTTCAGCTGAAGAATCAGGTCATTATGATACCTACCTAGCTATTCATGGACGCTATTTCTATCTTGAGTTGCCAACAGTAGAGAGATTAGCGGAATGATTAACGAGGTCAGTGCCCTATGAGACCTTGAATAAGTAGCTGCTTATATCGTGAATCATGTATAAATCTATAAATTAGTGATTGCGTGTTAACAGCTAGTCTATTAAACTGACAAGCGAATTAATAGTCGTGATCATATAGGAAGCACCAATTAGAATTAATCGCCAATGTACAGGTCTAGAGAATAAATGCACCCTCAAACTTCTGTATTAAGCTGAGGACCATTCCAAATAAACAAATCAGGTCTTCCATTATACTAATTGTGAACAAGTATCCTGTGATGCATTAGTAGGCTGCATAAAGACATAACTAACGTCGCTTAATTAAAGCTGGAAGCTCAAGCTTCAACGGAACCGGATAAACTTGACCCACAAACTGTACAGAAAGAGCTACCTTCAGTGGTCCGTTGCTGGGTGCAACTGCCAGATTAGCCCGCCAAAAAGTCAACTTCAGAAACTGCAGGGCACGCATCTAATCCATGTGAACGAGCCGCTCAATTATCCATCCTCTTCAACCTCTTTGTCAGTCGACAAACATCGCCATCTCAGGCTCGTATCTCCCACACCATCTAATACGACCCATCCATCCGACACGCCCCTTGCCCGTCCGATCTGAGCTTCACGTATCTCGGTCTTCATCATGGCTCCTCTTATCCTCCATAACGTCCCGGATGACGAATGCTATGTGGGAGACGACGGCATTAAGCGACCTTACGCTATGTACTTCAATCAGTATGGCTTTCACACCTTAAATCGAAATCATTACTAATGAGACGCGCAATTAGACAAGATGCTCCCCAAGGTACAACACGATCACGTCGCAGCGCCGCCGAGTCTGGCTCGTTTGGTAAATCTACTCGTCGCTCGCGATCGCGTACCGGAACACCAGCTCGCAGTCGCGAGAACCCCACGCTAGCTGCTGCAGACAAGCTCTTTGGCGACTGGGTATCGAACCAAGCGGCTACAGCTCCTGCTCAGACTGTTCAGCGCAAGAGCAGCGGTATGATGCAGGAAGAGGCTGCGACTCAGCGACCTGTTACTTGTACGCCTGTCGAGCTAATCCTTCGTGGCTACCGATCGTACACGCAGCAGTACGCTGCTATCTCCCACTACGAATCCCTTGCTGGCGCAATCTTGGAGGACTATCCTCGCGAACCTCCTGCCAGCCAACGTCGATACAAGTCCGAATTACGCGATCCCGCATTCACGCGACGTCGCAACCTCACAGCCGATGAGCGGGCTTTGGTGAACCGTGCTGATGGCGGAGACCATTGGGTCAAGGTTACGTTCGAGAGCAGAGAAGCTGCCGAAGCTGCAACCTTTGCCAGCCCTCAAAGGATTTTGGGGCATCTTGTCTACGCTGAGCCATACCGAGGAGTTCCTCCTGCTAAGGACGAGGCTTGCCCGGATATCGAGGTTGTCCCCGATCATTCACGATCACAGAGCATGCCGGCCGCTGTTCCCATCGCAAATGCACGCAAAAACTTCAGTGGACCTACATCGTTCAACAGCCGTCTCCTCGATCTGTCTCCACCTCATTCGCAAACATCCAGTCTGACCATAGACACGGGAACCATCAGCAACTCGCATGCCTCTACCGCTACAATCACTGAGCCTTTCCCTCTCCCTCAAGCCACCACATCGAGCATCGAGCCTATGGAGATTCGTGATGAAGATAGTGTTTTCTGTCGCCGCATCCCTACCGCCCGCCGCGCTATGATTCTCCCTGCTGAGCAAGCCCTTCTGCCTCAGCAAACCATGATGCAGCGAGTTATTAATGCCATTCCTTTTGTTAAGTGGTTTGGCGGCAGCATGATTGGCAACGAGGTGCCCCGAACCGAGACAGGCGAATTTGATTGGAGTAAGGCAAGCCTATACTGGAAGCTCATCTGGTGGCTTGACGCTACTATTGGACTGTTCGGGGGTGACGTGCTCAACGCCGATAAGGACGATTAGAGGACATTCAATCGGCAGTGTGAGCCAAAGCTATAGATGGCAGCACGGTCCAGTAGAGCAACAGCATCAGTGAGCAGTAGAGCCAGGATGTACGAGAGACGAAGAATTTGATCATTGACCACGGCGTAACAACGGTCATGGCGTCAGGCGTGTTATGAAATGGTACCACTTGGTTTAGTCGCATACTTAATAGACATGGAGGATTGGAAGATCCGCATAATGTTTGTACACTATCAATCAGGGGTAAAATCCTCTTCCAAATCTATTGCTGTCTCCGTGAAGGCAATATCTGTCAAAACTGCCATATAAACGCCCTTGTATATGATAACCCAATACGATCATAATTCTGTAATTCCTTAATTCCGTAATCCAACCAGTTAGCTCGGACTTCTATCTTCATCGCCGCTCCACGCGGCTGCAGAACTCGCGTCTGTGATGAGTCCCGGTGACTTTGGTCTTTTCTTCACGGAAGCAGGCGATACAGATCGCCCTCGTGTTTCCTCCTCTTTCTCGATAGCAATGTCCTGCTCGCAATTTTCGTTCTGTTCGTCGCCATTCTGTGTCTCCTCAGCTCCGTCTTCTGATTCTGCCACAGGCAGAAGCAGTTCAGATATATTTAAATCATCCTCACCATGTCCCGTACCTTCGGCTCGACCACCAAGCGAGTCATAGGTCACGTCTGTTGGAATACGTCGGATAGGCTGTGGTGAAAAAGGCCTTGCGTTTCGCGGCTTGTTAAAATCTGTTGAAAAAACACTGTCGGTATCACCTCCACCACTGGGTCTCATATCTGAGGCTAGTGCGGCCAAAGACTGATAACGTTCTGAATCCATCAGGAGGCTGTCACCTCTAGTATGGCTCCTCGATGGTTCTGATCCTGTATCGGCGAGTATGCTCTTGGGTGGGAGGATGGAAAATAGCTTTGGTGTGTCGCCGCTACCGCCACTGCCCAAGTTTGCGCTGTCTTCCTCCGTTGCAAATAAATCTTGACCCTTTTCTAGGAGTTCGTCCAGACCGCCTCCACTCCAGCCTTTTCTTGCCAGGCTTTCGAATATGTCCACCTCTGCACGTACAAGGCTGCAGCTTGCATCAACGATTCTTCCACTTGTCTCCTGACTCTCTCTCAATAGAGTTCGTGCATGATCGGCATGCAACGTCGTCAAACCGTCCAGTTTCGTAGTCAAGTCGACTAAATGTGCCCTGAATCGTCCAACGTCCCTTCTTCGCTGTTTGTGTAACTTCATACCCTCTTTTTCTAATCGCTTGATCTCTCTGCTCTGCGCTTTAATCTTGTACTTGTACGTCTCCTCCTCATCGTCAATAACGGTCTGCCATTTATCCAGATCATGAAGTAGCGGCACTTCAAAAGATCGGTATACTGTCTCGGATAGAATCTGCTGGTGGTTTGCGACGAGATGGTGTACTCCAGAAGCGGACATGAGCATATCAGCGGTACAGGAGCCCTTAGTTGAGAAGCTTGCCGTCATGTTAGTCGATCCAGAAGGACCAATAGGCTCAGCGCGAGCCTCTTTTAATCTGGCGCATGCTTCGAGCGCCGAGCCAAAGGTTGAGGCAGCGGTTGATAGCGCAGCGAGAGCGAGACGGTATGACTTTGCGGAGGCCACGAGATCGGAGTAAGCTTGCTGAGAGTTTTCAAGGTCGGCTTTTGTGAGGACAGCATGTGAAGATCGTGGAGGTGGCGGGAGTGGTAGGTTGAATTGAGAAAGAGGATTCGCAGTCGATGCAAGAGAATAGACAGGCGATCCGGGGACGGGCGGTAGCTGTGATGGTGTCGGTGACACTGGACGCGCTGCTTCGGAGGCCATGTTTGTTTACTTTGGATGGGAAATCATCGGTGTGGCTCGGCTTATGGGGATTGCAAATCGAGGACGGTTTAAGAGAACAGATGAGGATGTTTCAACGGACGATTGATGCCATGAACAAAGTGCGTCAATTTAGAAGTGTCGGGTATCGAACAAAGTTGTTGATTCCACCAAAGGTTTCGTTCGGTTGGCGAACGTTGGAGGAGACTGTCCGGGATCAAGGGTCTGTCGCTGCAGAGTCCCCCACTCATGGAAGCCTCCAATGCGCTACTGTAAGCGATAGGGCACTTGGTGGCCCGGCCTTATCATGCACCTCTACGCGGCGGGCATTGTAAGGCGCCCAGCCAGCAGTGGAGCGCACGTCATTTTGGCGGGAGTCTCATGCATATGGGGAATTTTCAATTTCCTTTGGGCGGGCAAGTTTTTGTAGCATCACGAGGTGGCTATGAATAGGATGGGCCACGCGGCATGTGAAGTCTTTTCTCAACTCGTGGCAGTATAATGTGATGAACAAGTCTCAAATCTCAAAAATTTGTAGTTATTGAAATCGTGGATGTCTATTTTCTTCTATTCTTTTGGTTTAGCACTCGAATCTTAATGAGTCTAAGCTATCTAAAAAACCATTCCCTAACTCTAATTCTTAGGAGGCAGCTGCTTCCTCAAGAACGCTTCAACCTCATCAAGCTCTTCGGGAAGAGCAGAGTGTCCCATGCCACTATATCAAGTCAGTACTTATTTTGCAAAAGATATAATATCGACTTACGGGTAGGTCTTCCATGAAACGTCATAGCCAAGTCCCTTGAGCAGGTCGGCGCTCAGCTTTCCACGATCGCAAGGAACAACAGGATCCGCCTCACCATGGAACATCATAACGGGAGTCTGGCGGTTGGCATCCGTAGGTTTGACCATATCGGCAAAAGTCTTGGACAGGACCAGCCACGAGGAGAGACCAATGATACCGCCTAGCTTGCTTTTGCAGGTGAGGCCGGCAAGGAGAGACATAGCACCGCCCTGAGAGAAACCACCGAGAATAATGCGCTCAGAAGAGATTCCAGCGTTGATCTCTTGTTGGATAAGATCGTGGAAGTACTGTTGGCTGCGCTTGATGCCCTCTGCGTCTTCGTTACGGATGAGGGAGTCGACATCTCCACCGAGTTGTTTCTATACCAAGTCAGATCGATATTCAAGCAGATTTGGAAGAGGGAATTTACAATATCAAACCATCCAGGCATTCTCATTCCCATGTTCTGTCCGTGTTAGTCCAGCTCTTAAGAAGCTTCCCGGTTATGAACTCACCACACTGATGGGGATTTGAGGCGCATGAGGCAGAATGAACTTGACTTCATCCATCTTCTGACGGCGACGCCAGTTCTCAACAGAACCTGCCCAGCCATGACCAGTGTCACCGAGACCGTGAATAAAAATGACTGTAGCTGTATGGCGGGATGCCGCAGGGAAAACGAGCGGGGCAGACATGTTTGCTTTTGGCGTTCTCTCCGCTTTGGCGCTACTGAAGAATTGATTCCAGATGACCAGAAGTAGTAATGGGAGAACAAAGATGAGAAGGTAACGGACAATGTTTCTGGTAGATGAATCTTGATCGTGCGTCTGCTTGCGATCGTTGGGCATAGCAGAGGTGGAGGTTTGTCCAATGATGGTAGTGTAAAGGCCAAGTGGAGTTTAGTGGCATCTCAAATTGCGAGGTGCCGTTTAAGCTATAGTAACATTTCGACAAGCTGTTTACCCTGGACCATGAGAAAATCCGTTTCAGGAAAGAGCAGAACTATATGCAGTGAGTCGATTTATAAGTTAAGTTACATTACATTCTTCAAACTGGATCCAATTTGTACAAGCTTAACATGACAGGAATATGTTGATTTAGTTTATGACATTGTACGTTAAACCGTCACCAATGACAGGCAGATCTAATCAGTGAGAAGATAAACAAACACGTATTTATAGTTGAGACTTTATGGTTTCCTTCTTAGCATACTGTTACCCCCCAAGCATACAATACCTCATTACCTCTGCTTCTTTATCCAATATAATTTGAAAACTTTCATCACCAACTTTCCAAGGCAATTCGGCAAGACAGGACGTTGGATTAGAGGGTGGAGTTACGTCAGACCAGTTGTTCTGATTGGTGCAAGCATTGACTTAACAATCATCGGAACTCTTGACGAGAAGATTCTTTATCTATATACCAGAATTTATTCTCGGCCTTGTTCAAGACTTCGATCAAATCGAGAGAATTTGACAGAGTAAGAGGCTGGTGGCTGAACAGCCGACGCTGAACCATCGAGTTCGCTACCCCAACCTTCTAATTAATACAATGGTAACAATACTTTCATTTCTTGCTCTCCCAAAATTTAACATAGTAGATCTCGATTGACTGTGACACAGTTAGTCCTCGGCTGGACTGGACGTATTCGAGACTTTCTTCACAACTGAAACAAGGAACAAAAAGTAAATCGTTTTACCGGTACTGTTATCTGATCATCTTATCATGTCGTGTCAATTGATGGAATCTTGAGACCCTGGAACCACTGGCACGTTAGGGGTCGAGTGGCTGGTAATGGCACGTGCACACCCAGTAATTGGATAGTTAGTATGGCATATTTAGTGCGTCAGTGGGGTTATCCGAACCCTGTACAGTATTTCTCCTCCATTTTATCGTCACTCTGCATCTCATCCACCTATCTTTGAGCCAAGTCGCGTTGGACAAGTTCAAGTTTGAATTCCTGCATCATTTTAATTCTTTTTATGCTTGAGTAACGTCGTTTCCAAATTTCGTTTATCCTTTTATCAGATCACCTCAATGTCGTCAGAGGAGTTGACCCTACCTCGTCTCCCCGCTGTTTCTTGGGACGAGCAATCGCAGACTTTCAGTAACAACCCTCGGAAACGCGTCCGCAATGCCGGCAAGCACGCGCCGTCATCAGGCTTCAATAACTCAAGTGATCCCGCCATATTTTCCAGTGATGATGATCCCGCGTTGGACAATTATGTAGAGGGGAGAAGAAAAAAGAGATACATTGGTTCCTGGTTCCAACAACATCCCACCTCATCCGACTCGACTTTTAGTGAGATTCACGTTCCCAAACAGAGGCGTCCATGGACGCGACAGGCAGACAGTGGCGTCTTCCTGGGCAGCGATGGAAATGAGAGCGACGATATGTTGGGACCTGTGCCTGAAAATCCCAAGCCAAGACTGCCTCAGCTTGATCGCGTGGTGCGCCGCGTCTCAAAGGCCGAGCAAGTTGCACGCGACAAGGTTCGCGCCTGTCTTGACGCGGGGGAAGAGACAATTGACTTTTGGTCAATGGGACTGGAAGACGTTTCCAATGATACCATCAGTCCTTTGTCGCAGTTTACCTGCATTCCCATTGTCACCAAGGATGTCGCCTTTGAACAAAAGGATCCGGAGCTCAAGATCTACATGGCCCAGAACCGGCTAACACGGGTTCCCGGTGCCATCTTCGACTTGACATATCTTACCATCCTCAGTCTCCGCCACAACAAACTCACCGAACTTCCTCCTGGTATTGGTAAACTCCAGCATCTCAAGGAGCTCAACGTGTCGCAAAACCGGTTGAGACACCTGCCCGTTGAGTTGTTGGACCTGTTCGCCTCAGATAGTAAACTCGACACACTTGTTCTTCATCCCAACCCCTTCTGGCAACCAAATCAAACTCTGGAAGAGACTGAGGAGAAATCCGACAATATGCTCTTTTCTTACACAGAATCAGAATCAGAATCAGAATCAGAATCAGAATCATCGTCCATACCACATTTGGTCAGTCGAGTACTGGGTCGGTCTCCTGTAGAGCTCTCGGATACCGCGGGACGGATTCTTTCAGACTTCAAGTTTCCAACAGACCACAGAAGACTTAGTCTGCCTGTTGACGAGGGGGAACCCGAATTCTCACCATTGTCCTCCGTCTCATCCATGACAGAGTCACAACGACTGGAAGGAGCAAGCCGTGTGCCGAGTCTTCTCGAGACTGCCCTTCGAGCCTGCTACTCTAGCACTCAACTCTCGGAGATGCCATTTTACATTCCAGAAGGCCTCAACCACCTGAGGAGGCTTCTAGAACGAGCGCAGCGACAAAAGGAAGCCGGTGGGTTGACTTGTTCGCGTTGTCGGGAATTGATGGTGATTCCTACTGCCGAATGGGTTGAGTGGAGGGAAGTTCGCACCTGTAAGAAGGTCGGCCACGACAACTCTTCTGCCCTGCGGGTGACACCGCTAAGTATGGCAGAGGGTGAGAGGACAGTACCATTCATCCATCGGGGATGCTCATGGCGATGCGGACCAGGAGAGTTGGATAAGAGCAGTTGGGGTCTGCGAAAGGGAAATCTTGTTCCTATGACAGACGAGGAAAGTCAACAAGCATGATGGGAAAATGGCGTTATATATAACAAAAGCAGATTGATGAGCGCATGAATGATACCTTGCATTGTCTTCTTCTCCGCAATTTATTGCTGTCAAGATCCTCTGTGCTTTGTGCCACCATGACCAAGATATGGATGGTCGATGAAGATGTCTTTTCGGGACACGACTTGATAGTTCGCGTCGTCCTCAGTCACTTACACGGTTGATCAGGCGATTCTGTTCCCTGTCATCGAATCTTATTAAACATGCATAACCGCAGGGTTTGGTATCCCTGTTTAGTAGACAGTAGGGTTGTCTTGGCGTCGTGGGAAGAAGACCTGACTATTAACACATACCGGACGAGATTATCTAGAGTATGCAGTTATCTGTGGCTAGTCATCTTCTGTGTAACGTGGACTTCCGTATTGAGTTTAATGCTACCTCCTGGCTTGGCCGGCAAGAATAACGCCCCTTGTAGCAATCAGTCAATGCTATGGACGGAGATCCATGTATTCACGGATACTCTGTCAACGTTCTTTATGGAGCTTGATGCGGGGTAATGTCTACGGACCGGCTCATGTTGATATAAGAGAGCAATGTCATGGCAGACTCATATGTTCCATGACCTACACTGAGCCGACGTGAGTTGTGCTAGGTTAATGCCAAGAATAGATATAACACCCCCCATCTGAACTGCGCGGCCGTCCCCGTCTAATTCTCTCTCAAGAGCCTTGTATTGGTTTTTCCTTCATCACATTATCAGTGGGGTAAACTGGTCAGGCATGTGCTTGGTGATTTGATTTCTCATTCATATGCCTCCTGCACCTACGTCCTTTTGAGATTGTCCAGGACTGCAATCGTCGTGATAGACGAATTGAACCATGCATGACAATCTCTCACCGGGCTGTTGTTATTTATACTATCCTTCCTCACTGTCCGGCGTGAAAACGGATGTATCGTTCAGGGGTATGTGCCCCGGGAACGAGCAGTGATCATGTGAGTCCCGGCAGATTTTCTATCGATACCACACGGTAGATCCGTATAGGCATTTCTCAGACCTGTACCGGTCGTAAAAGGACTACCACAGCGCTTCAGAACGCACACACGAGTGGCTGGGCTTTAGACCCTGTGCATACCACACGAGTGACCAGCTTGGTCAGACACAAGTATTGCTCATTCGATATTTAGTCCCAGTCATCGTCATCACTGTCGACGTTGCGTGATCTTCCAGCGGTTCCTGTCTTGATAGTCTTGCCTGCCAAGCGGTCCTCCGCGGCATCCTCAGCAGCTTGCCTTCTCTTGACAACGCGCATATCGGAGTCAGGGACAGCGCCAACCTCAACCAGGAGGTTGTCAATCTGTTGCATACCCGTCCGCACACCTCCGGTAGTTGCCAATGTCACAACCTGCTTAACAATGTCTCCCTTGTTGTAAATTAGAATTGTCGGGCAATTTCGGTCAGGGTAGTTCTCGATGGCTTGGCTCGCTCGGATTTCGCAGAACTTGATTTCGCCGTACTCCTTAGCTGCTTGTCTCCATAGCTCAATCAAGACTCGGGACTCGACATTTGTGCCCATGGCAGATGTTAGGTTGACAAAGACTGGACCGTTTTGTGATGCGTCTGTGACTTCGCGCTGGTATTCGGGTTTCGAAAGAGGATATACGGTTCCATGCAGAGCCTTCTTTTGTAGACTGTTCAACTCGGCCATGCGCTTTTGGCGGTATTGTTCCAAGAAAGCTTCATCTTCTTCGTCTTCCAACTCGTCCAACTCGTCGAGGTCCTTGCCTTCCAATCGGTTCTCGTGTGCTAGCCTTCTTCCTTCTACGATAGCCTCCTCAATCATAGGAGTTGGACTCGGTGGCTTCTCAGGAATAACTCCATGTTTTCGAAGAATATCATTCCTATGGCGGGGTTAGAGCTAGCTCAGGGTGATGGAGGGGTAGCAAGAACTGACCATTCTGTGTCTGCATTTGGGTCGTCAATTGGAACATTAATGCGCTGTTCCATAGGGTTAGACATTTTGAAGATTTGTGAAAGTTGAAGCAACCACTTGAACAGCGGTTCCCTCGTTCAATATGTATTGCTTAAAAGTGGCAGCCTATATAAACTGACGCAACTCTACCGAGGTACTCATAGGGGACCACCTGGCAGGCAGAGCTCAATCCATGTGCATAACTCGCATAAACCCCACCAAGCACATCTAGCGTGCACAAGCTCCATCGGCGCTATGTTACACCGACATCGAGCCACCGCATCTTTCGTTCCGAATTACATCACGTGTGTGGGCTCTAGAACCCTAGAGAGCTAGTACGTTTTTGGCTACAGCAACCGCCCCAGAGGCAAGAACGAGTCGGTCGTCCCCTCAGAGCCACCGAACTTTTCCTCGCTTACCTCCTCCCACCCACCTTGCGAGCCTCAAATCTGTTGCCGGATTTCGTCAAGCTTTCCCATTCTCGCAAGACAAGAAATTTTCGAGAAAATCAGACAAGATGGTAAGCGACTGCCTTTTTCTGATGATGCCTTTTACGATAGATCGATTACGACCGATGGATGGACAACAACTGCGTGTGTGAAAAAGCGGTGGAATCATTGACTCGGAAGAAACTTTGCTGCCCGTGGCAAAAGTTACAAATTGACGAAACTCGACATCGACGACAGCATGGACGATGGATGGAACACGCAAAGGATACAGACATGATGACGGAACAAGTTGGCTAATACTCCGCCTCTCAGGTTCTCGCCGTTGATCTTCTGAACCCTTCCCCGGCCGCCGAGGCTAAGAAGCACAAGCTCAAGGTACGATAGCACCTGGACAAATTTTTATCATCACGACAATCGATCTAACATCATCATCAGACCCTCGTGCCCGCCCCTCGATCCTTCTTCATGGACGTCAAGTGCCCCGGTTGCTTCACCATCACCACCGTCTTCTCCCACGCCCAGACCGTTGTCATCTGCCAGGGATGCACCACTGTCCTCTGCCAGCCCACCGGTGGTAAGGCTCGTCTTACTGAGGGCTGCTCTTTCCGAAGGAAGTAAACGCCTCGCGGCGATTTATTTCCTTGGGCACTCATGACTCTTACGGTTCATCTCATGGTGGCCATCTCGGATCTGCAAAACACAACATCGACATGGACGGATAGAACAGCCGACGTTGCGAACATTTACCAAAAACATCTTTGCAGATAGAAGATGGAACACCCAGAATAGGGGCGTTTGGGGTCTCCGGATATCTTGCATGGCACATCATTTCTCTTTTGTTTTTCCGTTACGCGCCTTGTACCAAAGAGTCGTCTGGAGGCAGGAAGGAAAAAAAAAAAGCACTGCATGGGTGGAAAGCTGAGAAAGCCTTCACACGAGTGTCTGTGCTGATCCCGAGGGATCGGCTGGACACGAGGACGTGGAACCGTTTCTTGATGATCGCTTCATACCCGAGTGCAGTGGGTAGCGGAGGATGGTCACTGTGCTTTTGCGAAATTCACAATGGTTTCCACATCACTTTCTTCTTGACGTGAATGCTTCTAGTCGATGATTGCGTTGTGTTGCTGTCGTGACTGTCGTAGAGCACACTCATGTGCTACATATTAACATGATACTGTGATACCTCCACCTCTACTATTCTTTGCTGTCTACAATGCCTCACCATTGTCTTTACAATCGAGCTGAATTGACATGGCGGTAATGGTGATGGAAGGCGTCATCGATAGTTTTTCTCGACCCCTCAGTCGATCGATATGCCCGGCTGCTGACTTGCCGGATGACTCGATCCGGAGACGGTCGTCCGCTCCCCCAACGCCTGAGGCAGCTCACTTGAAGAAGGGTCTAAAGTTAGGTATCTCCTAACGAACCTGGGAACCAATTACCCCGCGAAACTTGGATGGAATCCGCATTCTGGCTTAAACCCAACACATTGCAGTTCTATCTATCGTTGATGGTGATTGGGCAGGTTGATAGTCTTGTCTCGACTTTGATTTTTCCAGCTCACCAACTATCATTACTTCAGTTCATGTTAGCTCAATCTTACAATGTCCGGCCATGTCAAAGTTTAAAATTGCTCATCAACGTGAATAGGTACACTCTGTCTCTGGTGTTGTAATTTCGTTGCTGCTCGTGTGACAATTTTCCCAATCTAATTTTTAGAATCTAAGGCAAATTCCAAGTGGATCTAAGTTGTTTTCAAACAAATAAAATTGGTTGTTGTCGATCATGAAAGTGCCAGAATTTGCCCGTCGGATTGTTTCTTGCCACTGCCTTGGTCTTCAGTGCAGGAGGAGACTGTCCTCTCGCTGATAAGATAGATGCAGCTTATCAGATGAGTCAGCTGACCAATAGACGACCGCTCAGTTAATCACTTTACACGAAAGAGGCGCGCCGGGATTGCGCTCAGACGCGGGAAGTCGACATCCACAATGAGAAACTCTTGTTAGTTGATTGGCTGCTTTAGTCTGCTTTAGGGATCGTCTCTGTCTTTGGCTTTTTTGGGGTCTTTTTGGGGCAGAGCAAGAGGCGGTTCACTTCCTGACCATGTTCAATTTCCTCACCCCTGGCAACAAGGGCTTCTCACCTTGTTTCATCCAAGTCTCCCCTCTTCTCCTGCTTTTGAACCCTTGATAACTCTCCTCAGACGTCATTTGCCTCTACCGACTACTCTTTCGAATTTGTCTTTAGACACTCTCCACTCTACAATTTCTTGAACTCCGTTTCTGTGTTACAACTTCTTGTGCCATAACCGTTGCTTACTCTGCTGCCACTATAAAATTACTGCATCTCGGCGCACTTTATTAATCGTTGGTTCTTCTTGAGTCAAGCACTGCCTTCAACTTATACCCGGCTCTCTTCAATCCACTCCGTCATGTCTACTCCCCGTACCAAGCGCCAATTTGCTGGTGCTTCAGCCGATCCCTCCCAGCGACAAATCACCTCCTTCTTCAGTACCAGACCCTCAGATGAGTCTGCAGTTTCCATAGCTGAGAAGCCCCTCCAGCCTGTTCTCCCTTCCAATGTCCAGGCAAACCTACTCAGTGTCGGTATGCGAGTTCGCAAGTCCGTTCCCGAAGGATACAAGACAGCCGGCACCAGTGCTTTCAAGCTGTGGACAGACAATGCTCCGGCGAACACCACAAACATCACCGCACGAGCCCCCACCAAGGGTGCCTCTCGAGAACTTCTCCCTTTCTGTGGAATCAACAGAGTGGGCGGACTTGATACTCAACCTGACTTTGAACGGGAGGATGATGTTCCGGACATCGACGCTATCCCCGAGCTTACCATGTCGCAAGAGAGTGCTGAATCTTACGACGGATCGCGCAAGCGAATCTTTGACGAAGAGGAAGATGAGCTGGTTGAAAGTCGTGCCATGGATATCCAGAACACCTCCCGAGTCATGGCTATTCCCGTGTCTCGAAAGGGTGTCGGTTTGAAAGGTTTCGTCTTAGAGGACCAAAACTCTGGTTCCGATTTTGAAGAGGCCGATTTCCTTGTCAACCCCGAGATGGACATGGCTAACTAAGCCAACACTTCCTACGACGGGCTCCGGTTCAGCCTTTTGCACATTATCATGTCAACTATGCGTTATATTATGGGTTTTGCAACATTATGTCGGCGTTTAGGTATATATTAATGCCCCAGGGCGGCTGTAGATTTATGAGATGTCAAAAAGACACACAGGGACTTGCTGTATGTTACACAGAATTATACGAAAAGGTCGCAAGCAGACCGACAACTACTATCAAATATCCTCCAACTTACATGCCCACGAATGGCTCGCGGAACTCGAGCAAGTCCCTCTGTCCGTAAAACTCACCAGCTACCGTCAAGATCATGTTGAGAGTAGCGCGTAGATTCGCCCGTAATCGTTGTTTAGCAGCCTCGTTCCTGGCATCTTCATCATCCTCTGGAGTCGCCTCCTTCTTGAGTTGGGCAAGCAATCGTTCTTTTGCTGCTTGAAGGTTCTCCTGGGACTCTGGGGCAGGGACCTCACCTTCTTCGGCGTCCGAGTCGGATGCAATGTCCATAGCAACATCTTCGTCTTCGCCTTCGTCTATCTCACCTTCCTCAGCATCGAGCTTTGGCGGGGATGTCGCCGTAGGTTCTATGGCTTCCGGCTTCTGTTCGACGTCCTGTTCAGTTTCGGCTGGTGTAGAATCCTCTACGTCCTCCTCGGCGCTGATGGCACCTTCGACCTCCAAGTCTTCCGGATCGGCCATTACGTCTTCGTCACTGCTGCTTCGATCAACAGCTTCGTGCGTGCCCAGTCCACCTTCTGCTAATTCTTCTCTCAGCGCCGCCATCTCTGCTAAACTTCTCCCTAAAAGGACGGCTCTTCGTCCTAGGTCGCGAATCCAGCCAATCTCCGCGTAGTTCAGTTCGCCCTTCTCCGGTAGTCTCGCAAGTAATGCCCAGATCCAGCGACTCGTACGTTCTGGAAGTGTATGTCCGCGACGAAGAAACTTGCCGCCTAGCATGATACGCAGTATTCGCAGTGTGGTGTCTTTGGACATATGAGCGACTTGAAGTGGATGCGGATCGGTGTTGCGCAGGAGTCGCGACCAGGTGGCTATGACAGAGGATTGATTATCGGCTGGCGCTTCGGTCGTGAGTTGGGCTTTCGCGAGACGGGAACGAGCGTTTTGGGGAGGGTCGGCATGGAGGATAGTTCGTAGACGGAGGTATTGATCCATGACAGAGGCGAAGTAGGCTTCGTGTATAGCGACTTCTTCGTCATAATCGTCGTCGTCTTCTGGGTATTCTCCTTCTTCGTAGTCTCCCTCCTCGTTCATGTTGTTGGGCATCGCCATATACGCGCCGTCCTCGTACCAGCCTCGAGAATCGCCGACGCCGTCGTTGTATATGCTCCTGTCAATGGGTCCCTCCTCGTAATCCTGATCGTCGCCTCTAAGTTCAGCAGGTAACTGTGGCCCAATCTGTACTTTAGGCGCAACGAGTAAATGAGGGATTCCGGCAGCTTGTTGTCTGTTATACTCACCATATCAGCATTCGTACTCTGCAAGGTCACGATCTTCAGCAATGACAATAGGGGTACAATGGACAAGGGTCGCCTTACCGGACTGAATTCAAATATGCCATAGCATCTGCGTCGTCCTCGAAATCAGATTCTTCGCCTGCTGGAATTGTGGTCGCATGCTCGTTGTCTGCAAAGACATATTTCTGGCCCCAGGTCGGATCGATGCCAGAGTTTTGATGTTGTCGCGCTTTACCGCCGTGTTTCTTAGATCGCTTTGGTTTAGGCTTCGAGACATCACCTTCGTCAACATCCTCAAACTCTCTTTTGGTCGCCATTTTTTTATTTGGCGTAAATGTTTTGTCGAGCTTGTGAAGATTAGAATGGATTTGATGAGATCAAAGACCCTTGGATGCCTATTGCTTGCTTATCGATAAGCCAAACTCAAGCTGCAGCTCATCCCCACCTTGAACATATCGAAATTATAGCACTTCTCATGATCATAAAGTCATGATGAGCGCGGCTCTTGTGCGACAACCGGCCTCGGGAACGACTCGGTACTATATAAGTGCTCTTCCAATTGCTTTTGGTGCACGAAAATCTGTGCAATGGCGCTCACATAGCAGCTACAACCACTTTGTTGGTCGTAGTATGTATAGACTCATCTCTTTACATCGCTTTCACTAACACGCATAGCCAAACTCGCTGCTACAGACCCAAATGCAGATTTTCTACCCTTCATGTGTAAGGATGTGAAACCTTTTACACTTGCTGTCAAGGATAATATCGCAACCTCCGAGTTCCCAACACAATGCGCCTCACATATCCTCTCCTCTCATCCTTCACCTTTCGAAGCTACTGTCGTCCGTCAACTACGGAAACGAGGCGCGACTGTGGTGGGAAAGACTAACATGGATGAGTTTGGCATGGGATCTCACTCAATGAACTCAATTCATGGTGCAGTGAAGAATCCTTTAGCCAAGGACGACGATGATGTATCAGCTGGTGGAAGCTCTGGTGGGAGTGCTGTTGCCGTTCGCTTGGGAGACGCCGATGTCGCATTGGGAACAGATACTGGCGGTTCAATTCGGCTGCCAGCTGCTTATACTGGAACGGTTGGGTACAAGCCTAGTTATGGCATGGTCTCTCGATTCGGAGTGGTCCCATATGCAAACTCCTTGGATACGGTTGGCTTCATGGCCAAGGATGTTAAGCCGATACACGATCTCGTCTTTAAATCTGGTATGCATCAGGAGCATGATTCCCAGGATCCAACATCACTACCTGCCTCGTCGCGAAAACGATGCGCTGAAACAATACCCTCCAGTCTTCCTGATCTTTCGAGACTAAATATTGGGATTCCTCTTGAGTACAATATTGACGAGCTCGATCCTTCCATTCGCGCTGCTTGGATATCTACTGCCTCTACTCTCGAGGCCCAGGGTGCGACACTAGTACCCATTTCACTACCATCGACCAAAGAAGCTCTTTGTGCTTATTACGTTCTTGCTCCTGCAGAAGCCTCGTCAAACCTTGCCAAGTATGATGGTGTTCGTTACGGGAAACGTGGTGAAGGTAGCGATGCAGTCGGCGAGACTCTCTACTCTGATACCCGTGGTGAGGGTTTCGGTGAGGAAGTCAGACGACGAATTTTACTCGGCACTTACAGCCTCAGTTCCGAAGCCATAGACAACTACTTCATCCAGGCACAAAAGGTTCGACGAATGGTGCAACAGGACTTCGATCGCGTCTTCCGACTTGACAACCCTCTCTACGAACCCGTGCAGTTTGACCTAAGCGATATGGCTGAGGCTACGGGTATGGAAGATAAGACTGGTCCCGTCCAAGTTGACTTCATCCTATGCCCTACAGCACCGACATTTCCCCCGAAATTGGAAGAGATTAAGGAGCAAAGCAGTGTGGATGTATACATGAACGATGTGTTCACAGTACCAGCAAGTCTAGCAGGCTTACCAGCTGTGAGCATTCCAGTTAAGGTGGAAGGAAGTCAGTTCCCAGCAGGTCTGCAGGTTATTGGGCAGTATTGGGATGATCAAAGAGTACTTCAACTGGCTGGGAAGCTGAAGTCCATGGCTGTATAAGTATTTGGAGAGTCTCTTAAGCGATGATTTAACGATACTATTGTATATTAAAATAGACCAACGGAAGAACGCATCTAGCGGTTCCTAGATCTTGTGGCCATTCTGGTATGATAGTGGGACTTGTAGCGTTGAACCGTCCATGGTTTAGCACTTACGACGCAACCAGTTGCATCGGCCCTTTTACCTTCCACTTCACACTTCAGTCCAAGATGTAGTTATGGATAGTGATCATTCTCTAATATGTTATTAATTTACAAGATATTCTCACTGTGGTTCTCGCTTGTGATGCTATAAGTGCTCTAAATAGGTGGCTGAAAATTTACAACCCCTTAGCTGCATTTATTCCTTGTCCCTCATTCTTCAAGCAGCAGCTTTATGTAACCTGACTTCGATTGTTTCCCTGTTGGTGACCAAACCTTTGACTTGGGTCGTCTCAAGGTAAATCGCCGCCCCTTCAGGTGCGTATCGTCCGGCCGTATAAGTAGTGCTTTCGTTGGAATGAGCAGAATGGGTAGCTGATCCAATCGTTGTGTCCAGTCTAGCGAGATCTCTCGGGTACGAGAGTTTCACTTTAGATGCTGGTATAGGAGGTGCATCGGGCGTCCGACGATTTGAACTCTTGCATTGGTGTGCTTAGGACGAGTGGTAGGATCAAGGTGAACGACTTCGACTGCGGCTTCGGCTTTGGCTTCGACTCCGACTTGAAATTCTTCTTGTCTCATCCCGGTCAACCTCCATTACATCTCCTTCCGAAATTTCTCCAGATTCTTCCCTTGTTCCATTCTCTTTCTCCGCTTCATCCTCTTCCTCAAGAAGATCCTCCAGGTCACCAAGAGGACTGACTCTCGGCTCCAGAATCTCCAGGTCCTCGAGAACTTCTCGTTTAGGCATCTTCCATAGACTCGTACCGCATACACGCTCTTTTGTTAACAGTTCGTCGACAAATTCATCCATGTATGACAGTTTCACGCCTTCCCTTCCTCTCCGTCTCAACTTGCGCCTATCCTCGAGGAACGGCTCCAGCATCTCGTACACGTCCTTCGCTTGTCTTGTGAGTCGAAAATAGAAACAAGCAAGTGCGCGCAGGTACTTGAAGGCTTCGCCGCCGAATTTTAGGTATTCCAGTAGTACCGCGTCGCTGGGCGAGAGTTCGAGAAGCTTAAATGCGAGGCACAAAAATGGGCTGGGCATTTGGGTGGTGCCATATGTACCTCCTATGAACTTGACATCTTCGACGACGCGATCGACAATATCGGCTTCGTTGCACGCAAAGCATTGCATTTTGTAGTATATCGAGTCGACGATGCGATCTCGGACGGCCTTTTCCATAATAGTCGCAGGGTTAAGGCCATTTGGCGCGACCGAGACGTTGGAGCCGCGTTCATCTAGGAAGCGCCGCGCATCAGCGTGAACTGTATCTTTATCTCTGCTCATTTTATGTGATCGTGGCCAAAGAAAATGGTCGAGTGTTGAAGTTGGTGATGGTGGGGGCTGGATAGAAGCTTGGATGGGAAAGTGTTGAAAGCTTGAAGACGATAAGCTGATAAGGCGCGTTGCTGTGTCAACAGAGTAAATAATGGACTTACAACGGTCAAGGATGACGACAACCGAGCCTGAAACTGTATTTTGAATCGTCTAACTGTGTAGATTCTTCGTTCTTATTCTGCGTTTAGGCCAATAGCTCATCATTCTCTTCATTCGTCATGGCCCGAATGCTTCTTAGCTCAAGCCAGGTGCAAGTCATCGCATCCTGCTTTGTTGGTAAGACACAATCTCACCGCTATCGCATTCCAGATGATCACATACTAATAATACATTCAATTTTCAGTGGTGACCTGTACCTTTGCTCTCTTCATTAGTGGTTATATCATTCAGCAAAGAACAGTCAACCAGCTTCGCTCGGCAATTAAACCGCGTGCCGAAACACGCCCATCGCCAAAAGTCTACCTCCCTGAGAAGTTCCAGGTGCGGACAAAGGAGCTCGAAGATGGCCGGGTCATCGACATAGACACGGAAGCCGATATAGAAGTGCGACGACAGCGCCTTTTGGTGGAGATCAAGCAATCGAAGCCTAATGTGGACGTCGAAGGAGATGCAGCCTTGGAGAGGAATATCGAGATTATAAAGCAGCTACAGGCCAAGGTAGTGGACAAGATGTCAACGCCTGAAGGACATGTCGAAGCGCCGGTCGCGAACCACAAGCCTGTCAGCAAGGCGAAGAGGAGAAAGATGATCAAGCAGGAGCTTCAGAAGTCAGCACAGGCCGAGGATGGGCTTTACTACCAGCGCAGAATGTGGTAAGCTGTCTCGCTTCTTGCCTGTGGGCGTTTTGTATGTGCATATGGTAATGACAATGGGATATGTAACGGGATATGACTTAGGGATAAATTGGAACGTTAGCTTAGCTATTTTGAACTTGGATATGAGTTTCATTACTCACTCGTCACTTCAATTCCTTTGACACTATTTATATGACACTATTTATATGACACTATTTATATGACACTATTCTCAAGACAGCACATTATCCGAGCCTTCATCAATGCATAGGAATTTGCGTGTACCTGATCTCTTTGTTCAAGTATAGGAATCAGATCGTTCTTCGCTACGCTCTCCCTTGACGCACACTTCCTTTGAGCCAGCCTTGAGATGGTATGTATCACTTCAAGTCCATGTAAGAGAGAGTGACTGTATATGTATCACAAATCGCCCCTGCAAATTTACAATGACTTTGCCAGTGTTCACAAAGTATTTCTTCTTTTGTGGTATCCAATTGAGATATCCACAGTTAATACCAGTACCTGTTCAAAAGAATGCAACAACGTGACATTTTGTAAGCAAGTCTTAGCATAGTAGAGCCTGTCCAATCGTCGAATTCATTGGCTGCAGCATATGACAGCTTCTTCCAGTTAACTGTCAGTCAGAGATACAGAAAGCTGATCAAGTCTTGGTGGTGCTAGTTCATAGAAAGGCTGTGCTACTTGACAACGCACCACTACTGGCCTCTTGATGTTCGTATCCATCACGGAAAGACAGTAATACTTCACTACATACATGGTTTAGGCGCCGAACGCCGTGCCATGCTCACTAACCCACCATTCTTGTAAGTGCTGTGCTGTACGACACACTAAACCGACAAGAACATAAGACCCCTTTTTTGTGTATCAAAAGTCAAGGCGAACGATCAAACACAATACCGTTCATAGGGTCAACAATACCATTGACCCGTACACCGCAAATTTCCGAATTGTTGAGCTAAAGTCTGGACAGTCTAATGTGTTCAACGGTGTCGCTAGTCTGTCACAACAAACAGGGTCCAGGCTTTGAGAAAGCAAAGTTGTCGACTCCGCTGTCTCCAGTCAGTCACTGACTAGAAGTAAAATGGAACAGAATTCGAAAAATTCTCGAAGCCCGCGGAAGTGTCGCATGTTTAGGTCAAGAAGCACGGGCTGCTTTGCTTAATATCAGGCATCGTGAAGGGACTTCACCGGGCGGCTACACGAGCCCAACCCGGCCTCGAGTGTCACTTAGTTCCCCAGGACATGCCGGACAGAATTCAGTGACCGTTTACACGATGGAGTCGTCTTATTTCCAAGACATGGATTGGGCTGCTTTGAAGAGCTCGGACGCTTGTACAAGTTGTTTGGCGTGGTACAAGACGATACATGAAGACGGTTGAACCCTTAATTTGTTGAATATGAGGCTGAAAACGGGTTCTAACGCAGCTAGTGGTAAATGAAAAGAGGTCTGTGTTGATCCAAAGGCCCGAGGTTGGCGTCGACTTTTATGAAGTTGGAGACAAAACGGTTCTGCCGATGGTGGAGCATGAAATAGAATGGACCCTGAATTTACCCAAACAATCGGAAATCTCCAGACTCAGTCGGTTGCGTCCCGTTTTCTTTGTCTTGTTCGGTCCGGGAAAAAAGTAAAAGCGCACAAGCAATGGAGCAGCGGGATAGAAGTGGGGCTACCGATGATGGAGTCAGTTCATTTGCATCTTAGAACGAGGCAAGCCGGTGAACTTCAATCAAATCAAACTTCTTCCTTTTGCTCAATTCTTCGAATCACTTCTCTCCACACTGAGCTCAGACCCGACGACAAGCTGATCCATTCTGCTGTGGACACGATACCTACCATCTCCACAACCGCCACCACTGCCGAAAACTTCATCTGCCCGGCAGTTCACCAACGACGATTCAAAGCTTTGCCTCTACCTTTGTCGATTCCCGCTCAATCTCGAGCATCACAGGGAGCTCCCGACTCTCTCCTCCGAATCTGTCAGCCCTGCCGACTGAGAGTTGACACACGATGCCGGCGTTTCAGAGCAAAAAGTTCCGGTCTGCGGCCGACATGAACAGCATCGGCATGCGGTATCGCAACCTCATGAACAAGCATCCCTTCCTCATGTTCGGCCTACCGTTCATCTCTGTCATCGTTGCCGGTTCTTTTGTCCTGACCCCAGCTACTGCCGTCCGTTACGAACGCTACGATCGCAAGGTTCGCCAAATGACCAAGGATGAGGAGCTCAACGTGCGCCGGTCTGCAAGAAAGGTGGACATGAAGGAGGAATACTATGTACGTCCTGCATCGTTCGGAATGGGCGAAAGAATGCTGCCTGCGATATGAGAGACTAACATGTTGATTACAGAGACTTGCTGGCAAGGACCTTGATGACTGGGAGCAGAAGCGTGTGAAGCGACTTCCTGGTGAGAATGATGGCTTGCTGTAAATGGTGTTATACTGGCTCCCTTGCTTCAAATTTACGAGAAGGCACCACGGTCTCGAAGCAATCACCGATGCTATCAAAATCAATCTTTGTGAGGGTTGCAAAACCCATGATAGCGACTATATCGGCGTCATCACTAAAATCCATCCCCAAAGTCGCGGCTGTTAAAACACCACGGAAGCAAGGGTCGTCAAGAAGGGCTGTGTTCCATGTGTAAATGGCATCAAAGGCGTTTGGGTGTTTTGGACATTGGCCCGTGGTCATTTGTATCTCTGATATGGTGTTTCCTGAAGTACAGTACGCGCAATCCTTCAATCGTTCCAATCGGAGAGGATGGAGCAGTGGTGGTTTGAGGCTGCAGGGACGAGCCGCAACGCCAGTGTTTGACCCGACCGAGTGGGTGGTCAGGGGCATTTCAGAGACATTTGTCTAGTCTGGATGGGGATTGAGACTCAAGTGACGGACATTCGACGACAGACTGACCGAATATTGATGAGTCCAGGGAAATCTGATCTTGATTTTAGGTTGTGGGAGGGCGAGATGTTTCACATACTTGAAACAGATGGATGTTAGGAACGGGATGTAGGAATGGCTGACCGCATCGAGCCTGAAGCCCGAAACTCCAAGAATTCGCATCTCTGAGACTTGCAGATATATGTCGGTCATGGAGTGCAGCAATATCGCGCACTGCAAGCACTAGTAGGTGTAATTCGTCCACCCTACTGCACCACGCAATTGGGAACAGATATTTGATTCATACATACCCGATAGTACCAAGGCACCATTCTTGGCCGACGGCCAACATTGGATTACTGCAGTACCAAGTTATCTTTCTCCCTTGCATCGAGTCACGTTGACACAAAGCCCCTGCATTTCGCAATTTCCTTCTCCATTACGCTTTGTCCTTTCGACAAGGCTTAGTCTGACTGTCATTGTGAATTTGTGAGTGCGTGCAGCAGGTCCGATACGTACATGCATTTCTGATTCCTATCATGGTATTTCACATCGCACCGCTGTATCTCAACCGCGATCGATGATGGCCTCAACTGACATGACATGACATCCCCATCGTCGATCTGGAGAACGCTACAAGACCGAGATTAGCCTCCTCACAGTCTAGTATCCCAACGAGTGGCTGTCGGCGTGTGGCATTGGCTAAAAAGTCAAGATATCACAGCAACGAGCCAAGACTAGTGATATTAGATCAGGCTAAAAGACACGCCAGCGAGGCAGGCTATTAAACGGGACGACACGTATTCTATCTATCAATCATGAAATAAAGATGCAAATGGTGGTTGTTTTAGCTCACAATAATAGAGGGTTAGCCAAGGTAGCGCAGCTGAGCAGGGGCCAGAGCGCCACACCTGTCCCCGCGTTGGACTGATCGTCGTAAGCATCAATTGGACGGCGAACTAGGAGGCTTCAATTGACCTTGAAGTCAACCGAGACATTTGACATTAAGTTGGTGATCGTCAGGAGATTCTCGCATATGCAAATGAGTAATGATGAAAGTGTGTTGCAAAGGTGATGATACAGAGGGAGGAGAACGTGGCCGACGCCCTTCTCGATTCATCCATCCTCCCACCCACCGGGTCATCAAGACAGCGACGATTAACGGAGCTGCGGTGGAGAGACCAAATTCAAGATAAAGATGGTCGTTGATTCAATAAGGAACCTGCAGAAGAGGGGCTACGGCCAATGATAATTCCAATGGATGAATATCGGTGAGGGCACACATTATTTCAGGTAATAATGGGCAATGGGAGGCGACGATGATCACGACTATCATTCAAGTTTAAAAGATGGTGTTGAGCCCGTTGTAAAAATGCAAGGTACTGATTGTACCTGCAGGTATTCTCACACCCACGTTGCAATTCCAAGATTTGGGATGATTACCATCCCTCCGTGTCCGTACGTAAAAGGAACGTACGAAAGTTTCCGTCATCCGAGCTGCCGAACAAGGCGCAGTCATATAATAGTGAGTGATGAATGACAAGAATAATTCCCTAATTGCGATAACTTTCCTGTATGCCCAGATCATGCCCATTGTTGTAGGGTAGCATTCGGGCTGGGTTCTCCGAGTTTACTTGATGATGTTCAGACGGAAACTCGCTTGTGAGTGGCTCAGTCGATTATTCCTTGAAAATGCTTACCAGGGGGCCTTGTCTGTAGGTCATCTGGTTTAGCCATTGCCAAGCCCAGCCAAGCCATGTCCTGCCAACTCGGCAATCAATTAACTTTTGGTTTGTAAGTTCTGAGCTGAATAATCCGTATTTGCGAAAAGAAATGCAACATTGGGTTCGTTCCAAGAATTGGGGTTCCAATAACATTTCACAAACGGTTCAATAGCAAACAACGGCCGTTTTCTTTAGGATACGGGAACTAAAAAAAAAAAAATATTGATTGCCCGCTTACAACGTACGGGCGCTGCATGGCATTTGGGCGCTCTAGAAGTCATTCATTCATTCATTCACAAGGATGACCGTGGTGTCGGTAACATTTGCAATCAATTAATTGAATGCATGACCATATAACAGGATATTCTTAGAAACCCTATGGAGGGCGTAACACTGCAGGCCAGGTAAGCGTTAAACAAGTAAAGAAGCTGCAGAAACCAAGGCAAAGGGTCAATAGAATCGAGTATTATTACTATTATGTGGAGGGCTAACCTTCTTTTTTTGTTTATTTCCGTTTCAATTAACCATGCATTCATCGCATCAAGAAGTCACGCTGGAATCAGTAATTGAATCGTCACAGTTTTTAATATCGTTACCAATTTTAGGTATGCAAGTTTTTCTTTTCTTTTTTTTTCTAATACAGGTTTCTGGGGAATTTGATCCTGTAACAACCAGGTTTACGGGTCGTCACAAGACGAGATCAATGCGATGCCCGATCCTGAAAATTGATAAGAGACGCGAAGAAAAAGCAAAAAGACAAAAAAAAAGCAATTATTTCGGACCCAATGCTACGCTATCGCCTCAGCTTCATGGGTTGAAATGGTGATAACTCTCCGCTGAGGTGAGCTCGGGGTCAGCGACAAATAATGAAGGGCAGCCCAACGGGCACTGGCTACAGGGGCTTTCAAGCTGTCAAAGCGCCACTTCCAGAGAGCTGGAAACCCAGTTCAGCTTCATCCTGTCCGAGATGCAAGGGAAGGCCTTGTTCATCAAGAGCAAAAAGAAAAAAAAATCAGCACACCATATTCCGAAATGTCGAGATCTACATACAATGGAGAAGGGAGTGAGAGAGAGAGTGTGTGTGTGATAGAGGGAGTGAGATTACCTTGGTTGTGATCTTTCCGTTTCCATTCGGACTGGAGCCCTGCCAGTTTTTGTGACTATTTTTTGTTTCTTCTTCTGCAAGATCTGTAACGAGTTATTGTGTCCGTAAATGTTCGGTTCGGAGCCGGGAGGGCATCACCGCCGAGCCTTTTTTTAATCTCGTTTATCAAGACGGCCAAGACCCAAACAACAAGAAGCGAGTAGCGAGCCTCTTTTATTTTGCTTTCTTGCTCTCCACCGATATCGTCATTGCCCATAGCAGAAAATACACGAATCTACATGTACAGTCAATCAGTCGGTTAATCAGTCGGTCTACTGTAGAGGAGAGACGAGACATTAAACCCAGTCACATCTCCACGACGAGACCCTGGATCGCCAGTGCTAGCTAGCAGGTTCAGCTACAGCAAAATACGGTAATTAACGCGCATGTGCATGTGCATGTAAATCGTGAACGCACAATGAAAAGTGGAATGAGGGGTTCAAAGAGATTCACCGCCTGTGCTTAATTAACCAGTGAGGAGGCTCTAAGAGGGTTCATTGCGCGTTTTTGGATTCACGATATGAGGCAGTCTCCATTTTTTTCTTAATTGTCAGTAATGAAACGAATCCAGTCCTTCTTCCCACCGCCAAAACTGTAGTTTGACATGACATTAACGCAACAATGGCGCTTGTAGCGGTCAGTCCCGTTGCAACCAACTGTCACTGTAAATGAATTGCTTGGTCTAGACTCGCTAACATTCCATACCCAGTCTAATAATCTCAAAAGACACAGACGCACAATACTCTTGACTCTGGGGAAAGTGCGCATGATAGTGTCATGCACGATGCAGGTGAGATTCGCATCACAAATCTAGATGGGTGCGATGGCCTACATACCTACCTACATAGACTACGCCGCACAAGTAGCGTGTGAGATTGGGGAGGGACGTGGGGGCATTATCTCGATAGATCTCAGCTTTAAAAGCAAAAAACAAAAGAGAGGACAGCCCAGGGACGGGACAGGACGGGATTAAGATGAGGATTTACCAGGCATCAGACTCAGCCTGTAGATTGTTGCAATGGATACTAGACCAAATCCGATGCTATCCCCGAAAGATAACTATGTTGTCTCAAACTACTCCAGTACGTGATCGCGAACAAAGCACGTCTTTTGTCTCAACTGTACCTGCATCTGGTCTGGTCTGGTCCGGTCCCGAGCAAGAAACGTGTGTGTGCCTGATGATGGTTGACACCCACATAGTCTACAGTACGATCTACACTAAAAGAGCAGTTCGCCAAGGCGCGCCGCCTCTTGACGCAAGGGAGCTATCACACAGTTGAAGCGGAGTAGCGGCGGTGAAGATATTCTTCCACTTGACCTTATTTCCAAGGTCGATAATTGGGCTGTTCTGTTGGTGATTAGTTGACAAGCTGGCTGATTCAATTGATTACCTGCAGTAGTACTACGAACTAGGGAATACACGGAGCCATAGCTGGAGGGTATTATCAGTACAGTAAATAGAGTTTCGGCTGGCGCGCAATTCGACCCAACAAGACGGGCTGACGAATTAATGACTGACAGGATTATGGCTGACGAGGACAGGAGCTTATGGCGTTGAGCTGTTACTGTAAGCCGGAGATACTTCTAAATCCAATTGCATAGATCCGAGTGCCCGCCTTTCCGACCAAGTACGTGTCCTTGTGTTTTGGGGTTGATGATCTGTTACTGAAGTCGTGAAAAGATGTGCAAAAAGTGACGTTTAGGTTAGTCGTTCTTTGGAGCCACGACAGCTCAAATGATTACAGTACAGATCTGATCTGCGCTGGCGTACACACGAAACAACCGGCCATACAGATTAACCAACCATTCAGAGAAGAGAAATGCCATGTTCATTGCTCATCAGCGAAAACACGATTTGCTTCAGTATGTATGTACATTCTTTTCGTCTGTGTACTGCATCTCAATCAGGTCGTATACTACATCCATGATGATTACTTTTCCGCAGTGCAGACCACGCCCAACTCACGATCAAGCTCAAGCCCAAGCTCGGGCTCGATGAGAGACAACTGTTTGCTTTTTCTTTTTTTTGTTTCTACAGTTCACGAGGCTCCGCCCTGCATCGCGTGTTACAGATGCGATTGGGAGCGAATGAGATGAGGTGGAATGGAGTGTAGCCTAGGATTATCAGACTGGCGGTAATTCGGTCGGACCCAAGCGAAAGAAAAAGCAAAAGTAAAAAAGGCTGAAGGGAGAGTGAAATAGCTAAACGACGGTAGATGTTGAGGCTTTTTGGGCAAGTTACAGTCCATAAAATATCGGGAACTAGGTATTTGATAGTGCTGGGCCTGATGACCTGTCTTGGAAAAAAGAGGCTTTTGAGGCGTGGGCTAGCGAAGACACCAGGCACAAGGCACAGGAACAGGCACGCACCAACACGGGCAGGCACCCAGTACGGGCAATAATCAAAGTACGCCGAAAGCTTAGAACCGGGCGAGGCTTACGATAACCAACGTCCAGACTTTGGGACGAAAAAGAAAAAAACAAAACGTGTGCACTTGGGAAAGTGTTTCCGACGAGAATAATGAGGCACAATCTCGATTGCAAAAAAAATAATAAAAATCAATTTTTTATTTTCCTCTGGTGTTTCGGGGACTAAAAATATTTCGTTGCAAGGGCTCCTCCCCAAGGGTTGAAGGAACAGTTTGAACTTCGGTACCGACAGGTACATGTTCACTTGAGCGAGAGAATAACCGGGGTCGTTGATCAGCGGGACACACTCACACCCCTGTAGTGTCTTGAGAAAAGATGGGATGGGATGGGAATCTGTGAGAAAAGAGACCAAGATCCAGGTGGAGATCTGCTGAAAACCCCACCCCGACCTCAGAGACAGGATCAGGGGACAAGATCAGGTCTCCAGGCTCAGGTACCCTCCGCTCCACTGTATCTTCTGGACGGACAGGGGTTACTTACAGGGATGCCTGCCCACTTCGGCTGTGACGGTTCGGTGGATGACGTTCATACCTAGTCTTGCACTTGGACTCTTTACGATGAAATACGAATGCACTCATTATTTATAGACTTAAGCATCCCATCCCCGGCTATCTCGGGTCCTATTCTGACCTTATTAACAATCCAACTTTGGCCATTGTAGCCTCAACTAACTAACGAGTATTACAATCGATATCATAACATTCTCGATAATACTCTTCCACTTTGATATTAATTGAACCATCACCCACCACCACTCGGGTCACTCAATTTCAACTACTATTTATTACAACTACTACAACCATCACCACCACCACAACCAACATCATGCATGTACTACACGGATTCGGCCAAAAACGCAAGACGTCTCGGCCTCGCGACCTCCACATCCGAAAGGTCTCGTTCTCAGGATCTTCTCTCTCATCAGGCTGCTCTCTGTCATCATCTTCATCATCAACGATTTCCGCCCTCTCAACACCAGCTGCCAGGACACCCACCGCTTCAAGACCCGAAGTCGACCCTCTCGCCTCACACCCCGCCTTTCACGCACCACCAAGATTATACGAGCGACCTTTCAAGCGCATAGATGAGTCCGAGCCTGTCTTTTACGGTACCGATGAGGCAGTCGTCGACGAGGAGGACTTTGTCGAGCAGGATGTTGCTGCTCAACAACCCACCGAAATGGCTCTGCCTCCCCACGCGAGCCCAATGGACGCTGCCGACGAGCAAGGCAACGAGCCCAAGGATTACTTCTTCACCACATTAACAACAAGACCACCGATGCCCAAGTCTCGCTGGTCCGAATCTACTATCCAGAGCGTCCAGACCTTTGACGACTCCGAGGAGGATGACTCCGAGGTTGCCCAGTCTGAAGACTCTGAAGACGAGAACGACAACGCCTCAGTCCTCGAGATGCGTCGTCTCTCCCGTCATGCCTCAGCACTAAAACCCGCTCCTATCAACGCTACTTACGCTGCCCGACCTGGTCTGGCACCTAAGCGTCCTCCTATGAGATCCCTCGACAGCGTCGACAACTTTATCCGACGCGGAGGATGGAAGCGTCGTGGCATCGTCTTCCACAAGGAAGATCTTGAGAACTCTCGATGCGAGCACGACCGCAACAGCTTTTAAACACCATCTCACCTTAACTCACCACTCACTCACCTTACTCTTTCACCTTACTCTCTCACACACACTTACAACTTTAACATAATCTCTCATGTTTTTCTTATATGTTTGATGATTTCTTTGATACCCATACCTACAGCACATATCATCTGCTTCTTCCTCTTTCATTAAATGATATCTCACGGCTGTTGTACATCATCCCCACAACCCATAAATTGGGCTTGTCTTTTTTCCTTATTTCCACTTTGTATACATAGCAAGGGGCCTGGAGTTTTGTCTTTGAGGGCCATGGGATCACTTGGGAAAGCGACAAAAAGCGATTTTTTCTTTAACTGTTTTGTTTATTTATGGAATCTGGAGGTATGCGATCATGGGTTTTACGGCTTTCTACCAGTCTCTTGTGTTGGACAGAGATACAGACAGACACACACACACACAGACATCTTCTATTACTACATACTACTCTACTAGTACTCTCACACTCTACTCGGGCGGCATTCTCTCTTGCTCTACCAAACAATCTAGATAGAAGTCTCATAATGAGGCTGAAATACTACACTACACTTTGCCGACTCCATACTTTGCAGCCTCAAATTGTTACCGTGCATGTCTTAGCTGGCCTTTTTGAAATTTTGATACTCGGGTTGGTCTAAAAAGCATCCACTTTGAAGCTGGACCCAGCATTTTGGTATGTAATGGATCTCGGGGTGGTCCAAGCATCACTTTCACTGGAGTTTCAGCCTCAACTTATTTCCACAATATTTTTCCCTTTTTTTTGCAAAACTATATTGGAGCTGAACAAAAGATAAGACAGTCGTCATGAGTGAGCGGCTTCACCGAAACCCAACCCTTGCTTTGAGCTGTGGAAATTCACATTCATTACAGAGCACTGATGTCAAGTTGAGAGCAACGCATTGACTGCCCGTCAGAGTGCTAAGCGAAAGAAAGAAAGAAATACTAAAGAATTGGTTGGGCTAGCGTCAACGGTCCCTGATACCAGGCTGACATTTAGTCTACAGCCGCAATATTTCTTTTTCTTTTCTCTGTCGTTGTGAATTATAAAATCATGGCATTAGAAATGAGTCACTCCGTGTTGGGGAGTCTTGGCAGTGATGATGGCTGTGTGATGATTATAAGCGATCGAGGCTGAGTCTTCCAGAAGGGGCCCGCCATTGAAACGGAACCCCAGGGTTGTAATAATCCATGTAATTAATATAAATTCACGGCAATTGTTGTGTCGTACTCGCACGCACGCAGTGAAGTCAAAGCCCCGAGCCCTGGTTGTCCGTCCGCCCGTCCAGGCTTTTCCTCGTGACGGCGGCCGCGGAGTTCCAGGGTCTCTTTTCTCTTTTTTCATGATGATGATGATGATGCCGATCTTTTGGTTCACGGCCAACTTAAAAGCTCGAGCCCAAAACTCACGATTGCCTAAATCTGGTTGTGACTCTGCCTCTGACGTTGGTTAGTCCTTACCAATTTGCCGTTGATCATCACAAAGCTTTCTTGTTTACAAACACCCAAAAATAATAAATAGAAGCACGGGCTCAGGGGGAGGCGAAAAAGAAGATGAAAATCAATGGCCAGGAATGGGATGACTTCACTACTGTACAATAACCTGGCATGTGGCAAAAACCGGGTTGAACGAATCAACGGTGAAAACCAACGTTTTTACTGTATACCCTGTTTCATGTTTCAAGTCCCTTAATTTTCGAACTTGATTATTGTGTAATTACGTGTTTGGCTGTAATTGAAGATACACAAGTATGATGCATGTGTGTCTTATCAATGATCGACACGCAGCTGAAAGAGCGTTTCTGATTCTGATTCCTGCCATGTTTGGGATTTACACTTATCGTATGTGCACTACAGTAGATCTTTATGTCTATGCACAAGACGTCAGTGGACGCGGGTAGCTTGTTTCAAAACACGGGAAGCGCGCGGGAGGAAGCATTTAACATTCATGCATATGCTGCTTCTAATCTCTTGGTGAAGTATTTTTTCAATATTTGCTTCGTCATCAAAGGTCAAGATGATTGAAAGACATTACACTACAGATGCACCAGTGTGCGACATCAACGTACAGTCAAGTACCGTTCAATTCAGTCTTGTCCTGTTTCTGAAGTTATCCACGTTTGCTTGGTTGTCCACAGAACTTTCCAGGCTGCGGGCGAAGCACCTATCAACCCTTGCTTTGGGGCTCAACATTCGACCTTGGAAGGTTTGTTCGGACTTTTCGGCAGTAATCTCTTTGTTGTACCGAGCGGCCGGTGATAATAATCTTTGGTATCCGTATCCGCAAGCTTCCCGCCCGTTTCAGAGGCTAGATGCAAGGTCCCTCCCGCGATGTTTAATCAAGTTGAACCTCACTCAACTTAATTCAACTCACCATAACTATGTAGGAATTAAGCCTTAAAGTGATGAACAGACAATGCTGAAGCTGTTGTGGGGGTGCTTGGACTGTGCTTCTTCTACGACTTTAGTGACTGACTTATGACGATGATCTATCTTCTGGACACTAAGAGATGCCATCATGCAGGGACGTGCTTTCAAAGCTGCATCAACTCAAAACTTGATAGACAAAGGTTCGGTCGTTTCATCAAGTCAACCAACAATCCCCCTTCTTCCAAGAACATCACCATTCTTTGCTCTGTTAGTTTCGTTTCGCTTCGATTGGAAATACGATCCTTCGCCGTCACCAACAAACTAAACATATCCACTTGACAATGCAATGTCACTCCCTCTCCATCAACTAACAAACTCGTCAGCTCCCTAGTTTCTAGTTCCCACAACTCGGCATCCAATCGCATCAGAGAACTCGTTGCTCCGGACTTTCGGCTCCAGCCAAGAGTCCTGACCTAAACCCTGCTGTCGATTCTATCGCGCGAGCGAGGCTCCCAACCAACCACTTACTTGCCTATTTCTAATCCATGATATATCGGCTAGTCGAGCTACCGGCGAGGCTATCTGTTGGTGCTTCTGACCTATCATATAATTCGAGTTGCAACATCCATTTCATCTTGTAAGCGAGGTTCATCGTGATCTCTTCTGATCGAGATGTTGCGTGCTAATCGCCTACCCCTTTCCCCTAATGCTTGGCTGTCCTTTATCACGATGGTTTCTATCAGGATCATGCCAACTCAAGACCCCATGGATTGAAGGATGACAGTATATTGAGTCTCACAGTGGTCAGTCCAGGTGGCAGTGGATAGAGGCTGGTGCTCTTAGTTAGTATCACGTAAACGTAGTCAGTCCTGTTCTGGCCCAACTGCGGTCACAGCCGAGCCTCAGTGGTCCTTGCCCACATCTTTATGGACTCTTGCCATCTACATTGACTTCCAGACTTCACACCATCGATAGGGTGTCGGTCTAGCTCGTGTTTCTTGGTTTTTGTAGTCTTTGAACTTGGTGATTGTAACTTCAAGTATCTCACTTTTGAGTGATTAGATGGACTGAGACCAAACCTAGACTAGATGATCCATGGATACGCTGCCTATAGAATGAACGGGGCTTGGTACATCTCATCAGATACTGCTTATATCCAAACCATCTTGTGTATTTGGGAGCTATTGCTTCTTTAGATATTGGCTACTCGTCGAGTTCTCAGCTCTCACGTATAAAATCGGGTCTTGGCACTTCACGATAACCAGGCGCTGAAATATGGAGCCCAATGACAACAATTTAGTTCCTATATGATTTAGAATTGTTGAAATTCGCCTTGAATTGCCTGCGGCGGAGAATTGGATGAGAACCAGTCCTGGAAGGTATTGACGGACGTGTATTTGTTTGATCTATGCTTTTGTTGAACTTGTTCCTCTGGAGTGAAATATGTAAGTGAAATAACGCAAGCCAAAATGGAAGGGAAACTGAAGTTGGCATATATTTGATCTTCCGTTTCCCTTATTTAGTGGAGGCAGGAAGAGGTTGTCGAGTTGAGTAACAGAAACCTACTACTACACTGATACTTTCATGGTGGAAGCTGATGATAACACTAGTTAATCTAGAAAATTTTACTTTCCATTCTTTGCTCATGATAATATACTAAATCCTCTAGACCATGAAGACTAGAAAGCTTAAAACCCAGAAAAGAATAAGATCGTGAGTTTTACGGTTTCTAGGTCCGTATTTTGAGTGGTCTATAGGGTAAACCGCGTTCGTTGATTCCGAACTTACAATGTACACAACCTCTTGTGGCCATTCCTAAGTAATTTATAGGGAAATACAAATGTTGGCCTGGCTTGAACAATCTACAAGCTGTTGTCACGTATTGATTACCCGCATTTGCATGGTATAGTTGCAAGGTTTTATACCAATGGCAGTCAGACAGTAATTACGTGTAAGTTGTAGCCTAACTGGCAAATGATTGCTAGCATGGTATTTATTCGTTGATGTGTGCTCTCTGGTTTTATCCTATGCCATGGCAGTGATAAGATCGCATTGCTGTATTCCTCAGCGACTTCACTAGCCAGGGTATAACAGAAAGGTTAGCCCCCGGGGTTTGGGGCCTAGAAGATAAATAACCTAAGAGCCAGGTCTGAAATGGCATGAACTGACTCACTGACTTCATCTCTTATGAAGAGTTTTCGTCCCTGTCCTAGAGATTACAGACATGCTGGGATACCGAGACGATCGGTTGATGTCCCATGCACTCCTTACTTTCAGAAGATGCTGTCGGACTCGGCCAACTACGCAAAGCCCTTCCCATATTGCATACGCCTCCCGGGTCACTTCGGTAGCTGCTGCGGCGCAAGTGGACGGATCGCGGTACTCAGTGCTCCAAACACGACGAGATGGTTAATGTATGAGTTCCTGAACCTCCTTGCTTTCCTGCTGCTGGGTCCCGAGAAGAGGATCCCATTATCCCTGACAGTCGTCATCACAGATAATGACCTTGAAGAGAGGATGCTGGTTTCTTTTAGACACCGTTCTATCAAGAGAGATGCTGTTTACATCTTTGATGTTTCGGTTCCTGTGTAAGAGTGAGAACTAATGGGTTAGCTAATTTGGTCATGTCGGTACGTGCTCAAATGCGTATAGTTGGAACGCACAAGCGTATGGCTTCCTTTTCACGTAGTTCATCCGCATATCATTAATAGCATTTAAGAAGAGTTTGCATGATGCAGCATTGCATCTCGGTCCTCTATAGGAGGAGAACGAGGTTAAGCTCCGCTTTCGGCCGGGACGGACTGTATCTGGGGTTTGTTTAAGTTAGTGGGACAAACGGAATAGCCCTGGCGAGGTATGACGTCGGGCGTATGCTATCAAAGAGGAGAACTCAAAACCATCATATCTGAGTGCCATTTTAAAACAGAAGCTCAATACTATAAGAGATGCTTTGTAACTATTACAAGCATCTTAGACCATAAACTACAAAATATGTTTAGAATTACCAGTAAGTAATGGTCGGCGCACGTTGGAAAATAGGAATGGAAGCTTCGAGTCTGCCGAGGCCGGCTTAACCTAGACCGTTATCGATATGGTTCCCGGATAATCCACCCACCGACTCCGGAAAAAATCACTCGCTGCGCGATTCAAGATCTGGTAACCTTTTGCAGCGGCCTCACAATTTTCATACCCGAATCTCGCCTTCACAAGCCTCCCATCGCCCTTCTCCCTGCGGTAAACTCTTTAATACACATAATCAGCCATGGATCACGGACGCGACCCCTGCCCCTGGGTCATTCTTAATGACTTTGGTGGTGCTTTCTGCATGGGTGTAAGTTCAGCCCTCCAGTTTTGAGCTAGGATCCATTACAGCGACAAAGTCCGAGAGAAATGACCAGACATATAACTGACATTGCCCTCTTCACTAGGCCATCGGTGGTACTATCTGGCACGGAATCAAGGGTTTCCGCAACTCTCCCTACGGCGAGCGACGCATTGGCGCCATCACAGCCATCAAGATGCGCGCTCCAGTCCTAGGTGGTAACTTTGGTGTTTGGGGTGGTCTTTTCTCGACATTCGACTGCGCCGTTAAGGGTGTGCGCCAGAAGGAGGATCCTTACAACGCCATAATTGCCGGTTTCTTCACTGGTGGCTCTCTCGCCATTCGTGGTGGTTACAAGGCCGCACGAAACGGTGCCATCGGTTGTGCCGTCCTTCTTGCCGTCATCGAGGGTGTCGGTATCGGTTTCTCAAAGATGCTCGCCGGCAGCACCAAGCTAGAAGCTCCTCAGCCTCCTCCTCAGGAGGCCACTCTGTGAACCAAGTTTTGACGAAATGAATAAACCACGATCGATCAACGGCGATCCAACGAAACAATCTTCGACTCCCCCACTCTCAACTCCACCATCACGACCATCCACCACACTTCTGCAGGCCAGGCTCTTCAAGAGCCGGGCCTCTTGTATTTTCACCATCACCACCACGAAAGAAAACTGGCTGACGTTTTAATCACTTCAATTCGCATCGGGCCGGCGTTTCATGTATAATAGAGTAAGATACCGGGAGGGGTTATCGGAAGGCGGGTTCTGGCTTAGCGATGGAGTTGCCATACTTCTTGTGACTACAGATTAATCTATGTCTGAATGAAGGAAAAAGAGAGCGCATGTGTACGATTTCCATGAGTTGGAGGGAAGTTTTGGAAGTGCACAAAGGACCAGCAGGTTCAAAAAGAAGACAGGGAGACAGAAAGCCTCCTACTGCTGAGCTTTATGCTCTTGTTTATCGCGGATTGGGTACAGAACGAATACAAATGACATTCCCTGTTCCACTATATTTATGCTCACTTTGCGTTGCCTCCATTCACTGGCCTACAGCCCCTTCGACGGTTCATCGCTAAAGATACTGACTTGAGGGTTTCCCCGATTATCAATCCAGGCACGAAACATACCGCCACAGTTAAAGTCCATCAGGACCTCAGACCGAGTTTCAACTACGTGACCATGGGCATCACGAACCACAACACTTTCGATACCGATGATACCGCCTTCGCCCTCTCCTGTTCGCCCCCATCTATCACTTGCGCTCCTCTGCAACTCCCCACCTCGGCCCGCAACACAAGACACAGCTTTAGATCCTGACTCTGGCTTCCACCTCGCTACAGCTGCCACTGCGCGTAGAGCGTTAGTTCGCAAGAAGGAATCGCCATTACCAGTACCGGACCCCGCGAATGATCTTGTTGTGTATGTGCCTGTGCCGACGGGGGTGTACATGCTGGGAGTAGGCAGGAAATCTGCCAGTGTTCCTCTAAGGACATTGCTGAGCACTAGACACGGACCCGACTGACTCACAGCATCCTTCAGACGATCCCACGTTGATGGTCCTGTCGGATCACCATCTTCAGTCCATTCCTCGGCCCAGAAACCTGCCCCCAGCGTAGGCGTATCACCAATCCGCCCGGTGAGCTTGTTCGTAAGTCCTCCCGTACTGGTGGCAGCGCAGATGACACCGTACTGGTCAAGAGCTACTGCTCCGCATGTACCTTGAGAGATGTATTCATCCGCACTCCACGTTGCCTGTCCTTGACCCTTCTTCTCCCTCCCCAAACCTCGAACATGCTCATCCCAGCGGTGCTTGGTGTAAAAGTAGCTCTGGTCGACCAACTCCAACCCATATTGCTCCGCCAGCTGTTCTGCTGCCTCGCCATAAAGCTGTGCATGTCCTTGTGCAGACGGGACGTTCAATGTGTTAGAGTTGAGATCCTGAAGCCCCGGTTCGAGATCGTCTTCGCCATGTTCAAGCATCGCGCGGGCTAGAAGAATGGGATTCTTCACACGGCGAAGACCCATTACGCCTACACCTCGCTTCTTGAAACCACGAGATACCATGACTGAAGCCTCCAGCTCATTAAATCCGTCACGAGTGAAGACAGCGCCATGTCCGCTATTAAACAATGGGCTATCTTCAAGGAGACGCACTGCATAGGTTGCAGTTTCTAAGGCTGAAGGGGACTTCTTGGGTGCTTTCTCTGAAGCGGCTTCATCTTGTCTTCTCATATACTTGTCAGTCTTCATGACCTTTAAAACGAGAGTTAGCAATTTGGAAGCTGGTTTGGTATGGGTTATGATCTCACAATATCGATTAGAGTTTTGCGATAAGCATGGAACTTCTCTGGAGGGTAAGTGTTGTGATGGATGTTACCAGCACCTCCATGAATTATAAGAAGAGGCTTCATTTTTGGAGTGTTCTTTTGTTGTAATCCGTAATCAGTCATATACTATTGCTGTTAACTCATGTTCAATTCAGCGGAAGGTAGGAGTGAGAAAGGGAGTTATGGAAGTGTCATCCCCTCATTTGGATGTTGGAGAGGGATCAGTACTATCTAGAGGGCCCCACCCGTGATCAACCGACTTACAGACTTGCAGATATGTTTTCACTCATTGTAGATAGGATGGACGTTGTATATTGCCACCATCAAAGTCGGGGTAGACGTAGCTACGATTATTGCATTCACGACTGGACCTTCTAAGTGCTGCAAATCTTATTTCATGTTCTTCTATACTATTGACATCACTGAGAGGCTCACTGATGCCGATTCTTGCTATGTTTTGTTCGCTTTCTTGCAATCCCTTCTTCAGCCTCGAGATTTTCTCCACGACTTGGCCGTCGATAGCATTGATTAGGTCAACGGCTGCAGTCCCGTCTACTGCGGTACCTGTTGCCTCATATACAAGCTCTATCCACATCGTCTTGCATATAGTGAGCAGCCAATAATCGATCATCAAATTCCCTACTTTGTCCATGACCATCATTCCCCGCTAATTGGCGCCCAATTCGTGGATGATATCCATCGACGGTCAACACGATAGACTGAGGTTAAACTCAGTCTTGCCTAATATGATTTCATTAAGCAAAGTAACTCTTCCAGAGCACTCCTTCAAGGTCTTCCAATTGCTCGGAAGTGAAATACTAGCCAGCTGTTAGTAAATTCTTCGAAACGGTGGCTGTCTTGCAACGGAGGCGGTGTTAACAAACCTTTTGATCAACGGTCCAACTGTCCTGCCTGGTCTTCTTGAACTCGCTTAGAATTGTCTTGGTCGCCTTGCCCACGACTCCGGGATCAGCTGCAGCCTTGCGGGCCAGCATCGCCAACACTTCGGGCATCCATTCGGGTGGCGGAGTGGCATAAGGGAACGCCTCGATCAAGGCACCCAATCCAAGCACTGCTGCATGACGTCTTGTGATTTGCTTGTGGATGTCGACTGGAGTATCTGTCCCAGCAAGATGACGGTTGCGTTTGGGCATTGGGTTACGCTCCAATTCGTCCTCGAATCGAGCCTTGAGATGTGCGATTGTTGGGTCTCGAATACGACGAGGTGAGCAACGGATCATGCCGGCGAGTGTAGTCGAGGCGCATGAACGCACCTCAAGTTGAGGGTCTCCTAGCATATCAGACACAGCAGTGAAGAGTGCTTCCCTTTGAGCGCTCCGTGTAAGGAAAATGCGCCTAAAATAGATGACTTGCATATTGACCAATGCACGAAGCCTTTGATGCCAGCTAGTGGATGTTTTGCCGATGCGAATAAGTGCATCGATGAATTCTGCGTCCTCTCCATCTCGGAAAGGGATGTTTGGTAAATGGCGGTAAACATGATACGCGAGTCTCATAAGCTCGGGATCCTCCTTGACGTCCATCATGTGCAGCAATTCTTCCATGAAAGGAGTAGGGAAGAATGGCACAAGCTGAATACATTCATGGGACGAAAGTGTACAGTCTAGCCACATAAGGACCGTCTTGGAGCCCGAAGTGTAAGAGCTGGGCGTTTGCTGGCCCGGTGTTCTCTCATGGCGCCATTTTTCCAGTCGGCTGAAGACGTCCTTGATAGTCGCCGCAAATTCTTCTGTTGGCTGATAGGGCCTGATACCGGTCGATGAGGCAGCCTTGTTCTGCTCCAAGAGCTTGCTCACATTCTCAAATGACTCGTGGTACCGAGTCTTGTAGATGACCGACAGCACGCGACCGATGGCCTCGCGAACTGCCTTGTAGGGGTGGTCGATGTGAGCAAGGAAATCGTCAAGGATTGGCTGGTCATGCCGGAAGTGCCAACCCCCATCAGCGACAATAAACTCAAGTAGTTGCACCTTTGATGACTCTTTGAAAGCTGCGTTAGATGTCATATCTAGTCGGAATGCTCTGAGAGTGTCGACAATCTCGTGCGATCGACGAGGGTCTTTAGAATCTAGCACGAGATGGAGACATGTAAGCCAGTACTGCAGGTTATCAGGGGTCAAATCGTCGGCAAAGATCTTGAGCATAAATGGCGCAGCATACTCCCAAACACGGTTGCGAATTTCCGGTGGATCATCGCTTGAACCTGCGAGCAAAGCACCGATGATCTCTGACGTTGCTCTGTGCTGATGCTTGTCATTGCCATCGTCAAAGACTTCCTTGACCAGCTCCTTGACATCATCCAGGGTGATCGCTGTTTTTCCATAATGCATCAAGTCGAAAACGTGCATCAAAAGATATACGTTACTCATGCGGAACCTATCAGTCGTTGCGTCTCGTGGTTCCTGCTTGAGGTAGTCGAAGCACTGAGATAGCCAGTCACGATTCAGGATCTGTCCCATTTGGTCGCGCAAACCGCTTTCGAGTTCGTCGTAGGCATTGAAAGGCAGAGGCTTCGCGCGGTAAGCCGTGAATTTCTTGCCCCATACAAGCCAGCCAGGGTGATCAGCATCAACCATATAGGAAGCCCCTTCAGGTTGCTTGAACGCCTCTAGGAAGTTGTGGGTGAACTCGGAGTCACCTTTTTCAACAGTGACCTGGATACGGTTCCTGTCACCCACTTCCTTCTCCAGAAGATAGTTGCGATAGTCGTGGCCATAAACTGCTCTCATGTCCACGGCCGTAAAGATGGAAGTGAAAGCGCTCAAGTAGTAGCCACGGAGACTAGGATGAGGATCATTTGTGCCTTGAGCGACGAGATCGATGAATTCAGGAGGTGCCACGGTGTGGAATCGGAGGCACAAGTTAGTGGCAAATACTGCACAACGAGTGGCTATCTTCCAGTGAGCGCCCTTGGCACGCTGGGTAAGTTCCAACCCTAGACTAGATTTGGACTTCTCGACTCTTGTTCGGCGTTGCAGAATAAACTGATGTCGACTCTCAATAGCCGCTGATACATCAACGGTAGGTTTGATCGTATCAACTAGTTCATCATTGACAATGATCATGCGCTCGAAGGGCTTGCCAAAATCGATGAGTGTGTATAGCGCGGATGAGCCCAGGTTCTGAATAGAAGGTTTGTCGATACCTGCAGTCTCGATGTACAACCGCATAGCTTCTGGAGCAAAACGCCAGTCCTTGACAAGTGTTCTTAGGAGAGATGTGAACAGTAGCGTGTACATGCCTCCCTTGATCCGGTCGTGATCATTCTCATCAAGTGCTTTCCTGAGACGTTGTAGAATAACAGGGATCACCAGGGGCTTACTGCCGATAAGTGACTTGAGCGATGAGTCCTGAGCACTCTGCGCAACTCGTCGTACATCGGCATAGGGTGAAAGACTAGACTCGGCAAGGTCAAGTAAAAGTCTTTTGTCCAACTCGCTCTTCTGCCTCGAAGAAGCATTGTGTTTGCGTCGCAATAGCTGGTATGCCTCGGCACGCTTGATCAGAAGAGGGCGAGGGTAAACCTTTCTGAGGCCCTTGATCTTGAAGGCTGCGATGTCAGATTTGTACAGTCGCACATGCCTTTCCAGAGGATGGGCAGATCGCTCAATACCAACGTCAGTAATCCAGGTACGATAGGCAGCATAAAGGGCAGTGAAAGAGTTGACATCATCTTCCTGGTTTTCATTGAGGAAAGAGTGGGTTTTGGTTAGGAGATGCCCCAGTTCTTCTCGCAGATCGTGAATCCGGCTGTACGCAGGGTCACTGGACTTCAGCGCATATCCTGCCTTGTACCGGAATTGTGGACGTAATTCTTCATCTTCAGCAACTTCGGCAAGGGGGTCTTCATCAATCATCATCTCATCATCATCCTCACGAGCCACATCATGGTCCTCCTCGGTGTTGCCGTCCATGATGCCCGCGGCGCGCTCAGGGTCAAACATAGTGGCCATGCCTGATGTAACAAGTCGAATCTGCTGCATGAGGCGAGAGACCTCGTCCGACCACTCCTTGTTCTTACCCGTCCTGCTCACAGGTGGGTTATCGCTCATCAGTGATTCCAGTTGATCTTTGGCAGTTTTGGTTTGGGATGCAAATAATTCAACAGCGAAGTCAATCTCAGCCGGCGAGGGTTGATGCCATCGAATGCTGAGGTCGGCTGGCGCAGTAGTCTTTCCCCAATCATCGACGTCAAGTCCACGTTGAATGACCTCTGGCTCATACAGAGCGTGATCAATGGGGTAAGTGTGTGTCAAGTTCAGGAGCAGATGGTGAATATAGTTAGAGACTAGAATGGTAGGCAAGCCACGGCATTTCTCTTGCATGTACCCGGCAATCCCGAGAAGGTCGTCTTTATACTTCAAGACTTCACTGCCCACATGTACAACGGCCATAGCCAACATGCTAACATACCATACTAGGGCTCGATCTCTGGGGAGGTAGTCCGTTCCACTACTTCGGTCAGATGCGGCGTTGTTGTAGTCGATCTCATTGCGAATGTTGACGACCAGCATGTGAATGAAGACCTTGAGGGTTTTCTCAGGATTGACTTTGCAGAGTGCGTTGAGGATCCACGCCATCGCATCTCGTGCTTGGTGAACCACATGGCTCGACACAAATGTGGCCACCTTTTCAAGTGCCATATCGAAGAGCTCCGGTGACAACGAGGCGAAGAGCGGCGACAATGCAGCAGGCAAAGCATTAATGACGTTGTCCTCGGGAGTTCCTCCTCGAACTTGGTTGGCATCAGGCAAGTTCTCTAAAAGAGTAAACACTTTTCCTAGTAAAGTCAAGATGAACTCGCCGAACCCAGTAGTCGAGGATCGTAGGATATTGGCCTCATCTTCATCACTAAGCTCGTTCTTGTAGTCAAACTTTACATTCTGGCCTTCACGCTCCATGCGGTCCATCTGGCCTTGAACCCACTCCATAGCTAATGCGGTGTCATACATATGACTACCTTCCTTGACCAAAGGCACCATAGGAATGCTGTAAGCAACACTTTGAATAAAGTTGAGAGTGTATTGGGTTTTGTTAAGATCATTTGCATCGATACCGGGGAGGGCGAGTGCCAGAAGAGCGGTGATATGACATCTGTATCCCTTGTTTTTAGACATGACGTTGGCGATCATCTGCAATCCATTCAAGCTTGACGTGGTTCTGTGCACCTCGACCAGTCCTTGAAGACTGGGGTAAAAGCGCTGCAGGGCACCAGGTAACACCAGGTCAGGCTCAAGATAGGCAAGACCTTGCAAAGCACTGTAGTAGTAATAGGAGACGCGATTGCTCTTGGAAAACAGCCCCATAAAGGTCACTTCTTTGAGTGCCATTACGAAACGCTTCTTCAACTCATCGTTGATCTTGCGATCCTCTGGAAGATCCAACTCGCCGCTTTGCTCGCGATTCCATCGCGAAACAAATGCTTCGGTGAGATAAAGGGTCAGTTGACCAAGCATGGTGGTCCACGAGCCCTGGTTCGAAGGGTGGAAGAAGGTGTCGATAGACTCCATGAAACCTTCCAAATGAGAAATAATCGAGTCTTCTTCCTTCAAGCAAGCTGGAGACAAGGAGCTCACAATCAAGCGAGAGATCATGTAGGCTACAGGATATTTCTTTTTGTCTTTCTCCACGTATATGCCGGCCCCCGAAAGATAATCTAGAGGTGTGTACGGAGAATTGGCCTGGCCTACAGGGATCTGTGTGAGCCTGAGAATAGCAGTGAAAATGAGGTCAGACTGGTCCTTGGAAAAGATGCCATGGCTACCAAATGGGACATAGGAGCATGCTATGTGATCTCTGGCGATACGGGATAGCAAGTCGATAAAGAAGATATCAAAAGCCTTGGATCGATTTATTATCGACCACAAGTGGAAAAGGGTAGGGAAGATATCAGCAGGCTGTGACTGAGGTTCATTGATAGGCGCAGGATGACTTGGCAGCAGGGCATTCAAGACACCAGCGACGATAAATGCGTTGGGTAACTCGTTAACACTGAAGAACGGCAAGAACTCTTCCAACATTGCCCGGCGCTCGGATGGGTCGAAGTATGTATGGGCATGGGTGCAAAGCTTGAGGAGTTGCTTCGCTGAACGTTTACGATTGCTCTGATGGGCTGGGACTTCTGAGGGCAGAACCCAAGCCTTGATTTCGTTCCACAGGGGCCTCCATTCGAGAACGAGATCCTCACCTGGCTTTAGGTAATGATTTTTCCTGCAAAATGTGAATTTACGTCTGAACGTTTGAGCGCTGAACTTACCTCGTCAGAGTCAAAACCATGCGCAAGAAGCGATCAGAGGCTGTCGCATCTAAGCCTGGAGCCAGTGCAAGGGAGTAATAGAGCTTGGCTAGCGTGGCCCTCTGTTCCCTGGTCATCTCAAACTTGAGATTGAGCCATCCCTGAAGCTCTTTAGTCCAATGAAGAGCGCCTGGGGAGAAGTCTTCAGCTCGGATAGCAATGTATAGCTGTTTGAGGATTCCCTGTAGAGCGGCATCGCGCTGGGCCTCCTCCTCCACTTCGAATGGGAGTTGCGAAAAGTAAGCGAAGGTTCGGGGACGGTAGCGTTTCTTATCGTCTTCGTCGGTACCGCTCTTGGGGTAAGGAATGCCGGGAGACGTGGCTCGTGAGATGGGCTCGTATGGTAGGAAGTTTGCTACCAAGTTGGAGCTAGCTGTGGGCGGCATAGAACCATGGCCCGAAGGGCGAGGTCCGATGTTCTCGTCCATGATGGACAGATGATGTATGCGCGGGCGCAGCTGTCAAGAAGTCGAATGGCACGTTTATTGATGACAACGGATTGTGCGAATACCGGCGCGGCCCGTTACCCAGCCTGTACTGCCGAATCAAGGTTCAAGGCAGCTCAGCTCAGGGTCTGTTCTAGGCGGGGGAGAGCTGGAAGCTCAACGTTTATCGATTATTCAATCGCGAGGCGGGGCGGCGAGGTGCTGCTGCGCATTGAGCTTATTGCTTATGCTGAGTTACAAGTATGCAGTCAATAATGCGGGGAACTTGCGGCGACCTGGCCATAAACGAAATATAAATTCGCAAATGCAAAGTCGAAAAAGTCGAAGAGGGAAGGACCAGGGAAGTTTATGAAGCGGACTGGGCTGGGCGACTGTACTGCAGGTGATGATGAACGCGGGATGGATGATGCCAGCAGTAGTAGCCTGGCGCGGACACACCTACCTACTCCTTCCTTACTCACAGACAGCTAAAGGGTAAGGGTCCAGTTTTTTTTCCGGGGCAAGTGCGTACTAGGTAGCTGCTCTTGCTACGGATCAGATACAGTTAATTAACGCCGAGTCTTATCGATAGATAGATATATCACCATAAGGAATTTAGACTCTTTCATTGAGATCATCAGTTTCCCTTTCTTCTCCTTGTCCAAAAGTATAATGCATGAACACCAATACAAAGCTAGATGTGTTGTACTTGACTTGTTTCCTCCCCCTCAAATTTGATCACTCAATCGCTGTAGAGGCAATGTGAGAAGTGATTGCCCTTGTTCGTAGCAGCCATTCAGAGTCGCAGCTAATCCGACAGTCAATTATAGCGCCAACATTCTTACAGAAAGCTTTAAATTTTCAACGGATGCTCTCCATTCTCTGGATTTACTACATCGACGGTTAATCTTAAATAAAACATCCCTATTATTTCAGCTGTTACTCTCATTAGTATCGGTCACTCGCATTTGTGGCGTGCTGGTTCCACTTTGGTGGTTTACCTCTAAAAGACGGGCTAGAGTCTATGTCAGCAATGAATGAATGACTGGATGACAGACCCAACGTCAACACTATCACAAATAATGCGTCCAATGGTGATACAGCGTTAGGCCGAGTATTCACTGACGTAAATTGAAGCCTGGCGATGTAATCCTCAGCCATTTCTTCGAATACTATTACCTAATCACTACTAACTGATTGAGAGTAGATAGTTACCTGAACACATATAGACTGAAGTTGGTATACCTTACTCAAGGCAGCGACTACAGCGTTGTCATCTACGTCAACGTGAAAGGGTCCAATGGAGAGCATGCTTACTCTCTCCATGTCTCATAAGTAACCAGCGGCTGTCAACGTCTGCTCGAACTTCTCCGGTTCCTCATGGTTAAACACGCAAGCTGCTTTGCCTAGATGAGTAACCCAAATAACCCTCTCTATTTCACCTTTCCGACATTCATCGTCACAATTTGGCTGCGTATGTATCTCTGCCTAGCACTCCATTATTCAACAAAGCGTAGCAAGTTTCTAATACGTCGGCTTGGTAATGTGTAGCCTGGCGAATTACAGTAGCAAGATACCAGATTCCTGTCCTAACGTAATCTTTTGCAGTGAACATTCCCCACTGAATGAACGGGTCTCCCGTAAAAGCACATCCATTCCGGAGGAGAAAATGGTTCCACTTCGCCGTGCTTCACGGCCCAGGCCCCGAGGAGAGTATCGGCTTCAAGAGTTGATTAACTGGAATACCCTCAGCAATAAAGATTTCACTTTTTCTTAAACAAATCCAAGCGAGTGGATATCATGTCATCGAACAAAGCAGTTCCTTTCAATAACGCGCTAAATTCATATTACAATGGCCGCCATGGGTATAATAATAACAATACACTATCTGGAATGGAAGGTATCTTCAACCTGTGCATGAGAATTGCTTCTTCGTCTGAAGATTTTATCCGCAAACTGTCGCATACTGATGCTCACACGTCTCGTCGGTGGCCTGTCTGGCTTGACATCGAGTGATTCTAGCGGTGGTCTATCATCCTCGCTAGCACGAGGTACCACGAACCTCTTAACAAAGCCAACATTGTTAGACACTGATCTTCGACGAGAGGGCATATCCGATGAGGAACTGTCCAACGAACTGCTGGCTGGACTCGTGTTGACGCGTGGTAATTGATGAGAATGATTAAAAAGAGGAAGGCCTGGCCGAACTGGGAATGTCTGAGCTTTTTGCTGGCCACCATTGCTAAGTGTGCGTTTTTGTGATGTGCTTAATACTCTGCAGATTCCTGATGCTGACCATCCACTCTGTCGAAGGTTGACCCAGGATGCGGTTGCGACCATCAACAATTTGATGTCATCCGGTACCACTTTGGTCAACCGCGATTGGATTTCGGGTGGGTTGGAAACGATCCAGTCGCTGGCAAGTTTAGGATCTATTGGCGTGTTTCGTGTAGGAGGGTAACGACCGCTTGAGGTCGACATGGTATTATAAGTATCGAAGACGTCCAGCGTATTCGACATGAGGGAGCCCATGATAGGGTGTCTTCGTGTGTCAGGATGTATCATGCTGAAAGTCCACTTGACTTCTGCCGGCAATGGGCTAGAAGGTGGCGTTGGTTCGCCATGGCTCATGGACATGGGTGACGTTGGCGTCGACGTCTTCTTGACCCAGCGCGCCGTACTGATTCGCCCTCGCTCGTCAACTCCGATGAATTCATATGAACCATTGGGCATTAAACTCGCTTCCCACGTTGAACCATCCTCCATTACAATTTCGGCAGACTCATCACCCATCTGCGAAAGAGGGCTGATAACAGCAACCACATCCCTTTGATCTAACGAGTCCTCGGCGTCCAAGGATCCAGGAGATGCGGGTGTGTCGTAGTCCTCGCTACGGACAATGAGAAGATCGTTTGCACCAAGCACGGGTTTCGTGCGGAACAGGTGCGGGCAACGCTTGGCCATTCGAGGTACAATCTGGGAACCGGTAATAAGGCTGGATGGGATGACGTCAAACGCAGGAATAGGGCGTTTCTCGCCAAGTTCTTGGAGTTGGAGAAGCAGTCTAGGGCGCTGCACCAGTCGACGCTGTCTGGCTCCCGGTCGAGGAGCTGGGTGCGCGAGAAGAAATTGCGTCGACTTTCTGTAAGTGCGCTTTCTTCTTCTCCTCCGTGGTGTTGTAGAGGAATCACTTAGATCGCTGATATCTGAGCAGGCAGCTGAACCTTCATCTTCGCTCTGGACTTCTGAAGGCGGCAGCTCGTCGTCAGTTTCAGGGTCGCGGAAGCGAACGGATAGATCTCGTCGGGGCGTGTACTCGGACACTGGTCTTGGGCGAGAGGTTCGGCGTATCGGTGTCACGGTAGTTATCGGAGGGATCTTCTCATGATATGACATGGGTCGAGGTTGTGGTGAGGGGGACGATGATGTGATGACTGCGGACATCGGCCTCGCAGTCCTGTCACCATCCGACTGACGTCTAAGCGCAGAGCGAAGGAAAGGTAAAGGGCCTTGAGCTGCCTGTGTTGATGGTCGGTTTGTTGAGTATTCATGGCCGTGTAGGCTAGCACCAGCATGCAGGAACATTGTAGCCAAGCTTAGTCTGTGTCGAGCTCATGTAACAGCTCGATCGGCAAGATGGTTGAATATTGAACAGAAGACCAAGCCTAATGTCCAATAGGCCTGAGTGATGATCGACGACAAAAATAACAAATATGAACCCTGAGGTGGTGAGGCAGGTCGAGGATATGATATATATTTAGACGGTTGTCGAAGCCGAATACGCCGCTCGAGCCTAGGGCGTGATCAAGCAATAAAGAAACCGATCTGGCGGGATATCAAGCTGGGGAATTGTGGTCCGATTAGACCAGGATAGGCGAGATGGGATGGGATGATTCGAGAATGGTCGACCCGCCGTGGAAGCCAGCACTTGGACAATACACGAACTGGTAGATATGGGAATATGAGAAATCGAGGATGTCAGAGGTTGGTTTAGTATCGCTTGGGTAATTGTATACTAGTCCAGTCGAGTACAGTATGCGTATGAAAGCAACGTCGAGAGAAGTTGCTATGGGCAAGATTGAACTGAACAAGACGAAACGCGCAACTTGATGAATGGACTGATTGGTTGCTGGTCGCGTGGGTTCTGATAGGGTTAAAGTCAGCTTTGAATAAAGCGGTCACCTCAAGAAACGAGCGAGAGAGAACAATGTTGAGCGACGCAAAAGCTATAAGATGTTATGGGTCGTGGGCTTATGCATGAGGATAGAGTAAGGTAAAGGTTGATTAGACGGTCAAGGTCAAGAAGGCAAGGATTGTCCAGAAGCGGTGGAAGATGCTCGGGGATATACATAAGTTATCGAAACCATAAGCATGAGCAGATGATAAATAGATCCAGTGGTCAAGCTGGGTAAGCAATAGTTTAGCTCATCCGGCTTTTCCATGACCGTCATGACATGACCTTCATGGGCGGTCATCGAAGATAGCCAGAGTCAGGGCGGTCAAGCTCTTCAGGCACAGCTATAACGATGCAGCAAAACTCCATCCGCTAATCAATACATGACCAGGGGTTGCGAGAGCGGGCACCGGGAGCGACACGCGAGGAACAAGGGATAGGAGAAGCGAAGACACTTACGTCCTAGTACACATATAAGAAGGATCGAAGCAAGAAAAATTGTTGAGTCTAGGCGTTGCAAGAAGGAAAATAATTGCGAGGCTGGGAAGACGAAATGAATAATTCAGGAAAAGTAAGAGAGGAAAGAAAGGAGGTAGGGAGAGGAAGGAGAGAAGGGTGGTAAGATGAGTAGTGAGGCCGCCCTGGAATAGATCGACAGTGGAGGCTTGAATATCAATTACAGTACAGTATCCGTTTTGTGCAGTACTGTAGCACCATAGAATGAATGCATACTGCTTTATTATTGTCTCGAGTTGTCTCTAAGGCTGACTGACTTATCGTGTTTTGCATTTTTATTTGTGTACCGGTACCTACCTTGCTTGGGCTTTCATTATGCACCAGCTGGCTTTGTTCCCGTCCCCAGGTTATTTCTTTATTTGGTATCAAGTCTTGCCGATCTTATTAGTCTGCACCATGACATTCTTCGTTGTTTTACTCGTCGCTGGACATTAGATACCGACACTCATTGCTTATATTAATTACATCGTTGTCGCGTGCTTGTCAAACTTGACTGTGTCACCAGGCCATGACCCATCCTTATTGACTCTACTCGATTCAACATGTCCTGCCATTGTTGAGACCAGCCTCGTCAAATATTACCCAGAGTCTTAAAGCACGGCATGACATGGATGAGACGAATTTTTCTTCTCAAGTCTTTCTCCCGTGTCTTCCAGTTCGTCCTCGATATTAGTGCAGTGGGGGAGCGGATCACCGGCCTTAGCCCTGACCCTTGTCCATGGGCATGGACACGTTCGATATCCATTATTAGACGGAGCCTCGCTCAATGGAGAGCTTGATGCACAGCAAAAGCGTTATCGCGCGCTCGGTTCAGCCCAGTCTACTACCATAGTAAGAAAAAAACAACCTCTTAAAAGGTCGCACGTAAATCCTGTCCATAAAGTGATTGATTTTCCAGGGACCATTACAAGCCGCGATCCCTCCCGTACCATATTGGTCCAAGCTGAAGCTGAAATAGATCAACCCGAACACGAGAAGGGTTGGGAGCCAATCGAGTTTAATGAGACATGAAAGCAACTCTGGGACGGATGATGCCAGGCCCGTGAACAATTTAGTACGCATATCATGTACGTACCTCTCCATAGGGCTAACCTAAGCACTCGCGTGTCCAGGCCTGCAATGCCGTACGTTAACGGTTTAGCATATGTAACTTGCTTTCTGCAAGACCGGAAGTCAAATCTTGACATCCACTTCACTCGCTTATGCCCTCTCTTGCGGTCAGAGACGATATTCTCTACTTGTCCGTAGGGTTGCTGCCCGTTCCTAGTGGCTGCAGTAGGATCGACAACCTGCTAGCAAATCCTACAACGATTAGCGGGGTCGGTCTCTTGGTGCGATACAGTCTTGTATTGTAATATGTGTTGAGGGGCTACATCAGTTTGATCAAGTTGTCTTGAGTATGGTAATATATGTTTACCGATAAGTTCTAGACGTTGTATCCCTCAAGATGAAAGCTTTCAGACTAGGTTTCGAAAACACACTGATCCGTCGATAAACTCATGTATATAACAGCCGGTATCAAACTAAAACCTTTACCTGCATTGTTCGACAAGGATGAGATCGTACATACAGAGCACATGCGTCCATATCGCCAACTCAGAAGCGCAGACCGCCTCTCCGGTACTGAAACGAGCCAATTGCCAAGTGACAACTACGAGAGCCGTTTTTAATGACCTGCTTTGTCATGTTATAGTGCTCGTTAATACGCATATTGAAGCTATTGATGTTTGTTCTCAGCCTCCCACCACACAGTTTCGTGATAAATGAGACTTCATTTGAGATGCTGAAGCATTATGTAAGCCAATAATAAGTTGACAAGAAAAATAGTGTGCCGTCAGATCAGTGTCATGATTTGGTTTGGCTTCCTAGGTGAGAGCATGTCCTCTACGCGTGTACAATCAGAGGTAGTCAGAGCATTTGTTACAAATGGTGAAATAATTCCAATACAAGCGCGCGGCTGCACATTTCATGGCCAAGTCTCGGTCATCAGCGATTATTACTTGTCCGATTTATATTGACTGTTCCTTCTCGGATGTTTCGGTTCTTTGACGTGAGATTATTGATGGATACTAAATATTGACATTTCAAGGATCGCCATCACGGGAACCTCGGAGGATGTATTTGTTTAGCATAACTATCTTCCAAAGACTATCAGCTGCCCAATGCTCACATCCGCCTTACTGGTGTTCTTGTGATGCTTCTAGGAAGGGATGCAGTGACCTTCGTGTCGTTAACGTCGAGATATTTTCTCCACATTTTAATTGTAAGCAAGGAGAATGAGGTCTTATCTTCTATTCGTCTTAACCATCACAAAGATTGATTTAGTTCAAGATAACGACTTATTCCTTGATATTGAGGCTTATCGTTATCTAGTGCTTGCAACGACCGTTTCATGTTGCTGGATCTTCAAAATCCGGGGTAATCCTTAGTCATCCAGCCTCAAAGCTGCAAAATTCCCCCACTGTAAAGAGTACAGCCTACTAAATCGTAAATCAAAACCACAATAAACACCAAAAATGTGGCAATCATAGCGCAAGAGCTTGGAAAAGCCCCTTGAACCAAAAGCTCGCCATCATGATACGCCAACCTTTCGTTCCCGCGCGCAGCTCGCGGCATAGAGTCGCCGTATTGGCGCTGTACCGAGCGCTTTTGAAGACAGGATCTAGCGTTCCGTTACCAAAGGACCTTCATCGCAATGGACGCAGGCACCCCATCACAAAGATCTTGAGGACAAGATTCGCAAAGAATAAGCCACTTACGAGTTTAAGGCTTATTTACGATTCCATGACCGCAGGCTACAAGGCATGAAGCTTGGAAGACCGACGTTTGAACCATGGACTAACAAGCCTATCTAGTCCCTTACCTTATTAACCAAAGGTCAAAACGAAAAATCGCCAGAACACTCCGAAATACTTCGACATCTACAAAAACGCAACCAAACAGCCGAACTCTCCCGCTCTATACGTCCATCCAAGAAAAGCCTACCCCCCTCAAAACAACGTCGCAACCCTCCTCTCCTCACCAAAGTCTCTGCTCCCGGCGAATATCCAAAATACGAGCCAACAGTCCGACCTCTTCCCAAGACCGCATTCGTGGGCGAGCGCAAGGTGCCTGTGCCTGGCCATACTGCCGAGTTTCTATCGTTCCTGCGAATCAAGAAGCCTCAGCCGGCAGGGTTCTCCCGGACACTAGGAAGCAAGACGGCAAGATTCAGGAAGTCTGTTGACGCTACCAAAAGGATAGATACGAAACTTGCCTCCGCAGCCGCTTCCGAGGATCTCTGGGATGGCATAATGCATCGACTACTACATGAGAAGGGTGCTACAGTCGGAGAAAGGCGGGAAGGTCCTTTGGAATCCTTCCGCTTCAGTACTACCTTGTCGAAGGCTTGGTGGGAAATGAAGCTTTGCAAGTTCAATGAAGATTGGATAGCGCGCTCTGAGGCATTAAGTAAACTTGTGGAACAAGAAAGAGCACTGGCCAAGGAAGAAAAGCAGAGCGGCATAGGACCAACCGATCCTAAAGTTGCCAAGGAGACTCTCGACCAGATTCTTACAGAGTACCGGCGAAAGCAGGCCGAATCGAAACAAGAACAAGGAAACAATGATGCAAATTCATTTCAAGATCCTTTCATGTCACCAAGATGGTTAAAAAAGGTGGAGAGGTTGGTGACGGAAGAGCTTGAGCAGAACGGAAGAAGGCAGGCGAGACAAAACAAAAAGGTTAGAGAATTCCTGGGCGAAGATGAGCAGCCCGAAACAGAAAGAGAAACCTTCTATGAGAAGTGGCAAAGCCCATGATAGGGCTGGCCAGTTTCCGTGTGAAGCCGAGCCATGCAGCAGGTCGCCTTCAAAAGCAAGGTACGATTTCATTTGATATACCAGGTGCAAGCATTATATAACGGAATTGATGATAAATACATATATATTATATATAGACTAGGTAGATTGGGTATGACTACCCCTTGTATTCAACTTTTGGCGACGTCGTATATCATAACAATGCTATGCGAAAAGAAAATGTTCAAAGCATGTGTCAAAGTCTTCATATTCATCATCAACATCGTCGTCTGGAAAGACACCTTTGACTAAATGTCTGGAATATGCCTGATGACTCAAATACGCTCTCCTTCAACTGCCCCATTAGACCTACTCGAATGTGCTCGTGGTCGGGTGATCATTTTCAACGTCCTTTTCCCTTCGTTCGCCACTTCAGCCCAGCTCTTCAATGATTGGAGTGATGGTACAGATGGTCGACGTGTCTGGTCTCCGTCAGTGCTACCAAGTTCTGATCTAAGCGTCCTGGGCGAAGACATGGCGGACAATGGTATCGAGAAAGCTGGACTGCTCGGTTCAGATGGCAACGACGGCGGTTCAGGGGTTACCAATCTGGTATCGGGAGTCTTGGGTAGTTGGCCCCAACTAGGTAGTTTTTCAGAGTCCAAAGGAAGGGAATTCCTGTCCAGAGCCGGACTGCCCTGTAATGGTGTTGGGGCAGTTTCAATGCTATGACGAGAGAACACAGATGAAGACATGCTACTATCTGTCAAGCTTTGATCGCGGTTGAGATTTGGCGTCTCACTGCGAGAGGGTGTAACTGGCAGGGGGAGTTTAGAGCCGGACCCACGAGACCGCAAAGCATACCCTGCAATGTTTGTGAAGCTTGGCGATCGCGAATTCAGAAATTCTGTCGACCCTTTGGGAGTTGTGTCATTCAGAAGCCGAGGGTAAACGGCCTGCCTTTGAAGTGGTGACGCTTTCTGCTCGAGCGTGACACGTTGAGAGGAACGTGACCAAGGCTGGAGAGCTGGTCTTGCTGCCGGAGTCACAGGAGTCGATTTCGATTTTGGTGACGACTCAAGCCCAGGACCGGAATTTAAAGAGGTCGTGCTCGTTCGGTAAGGCCGCGGCATCGTCGTTTTTGCAGCGGCCCGGCCTATACTACTATTTCGATGCGAATTTCCAGCTTCCAACGTGTGACATCTATCCTCCATGTCCTTCAGCTTCTTCTGAAGCGCAGCCACGGCCTGTTCATGGCCTTTACGCTCGTGCTCGAGCCTAAGTTCGTACGTCCTGTCCCGCCCTTCCAATTCGTTAATCTTCTGTTTCAGGCGATCGTTCTCCTTTCGAAGACTCGTCAGCACCGTGAGTTTCTTGTCCCATTTATCCTCGACCCAGGAAATTGGTCTTTTGCAGCATTCACCGTGGTATATCTGATGAATACCTCCAAGCATGGATAGTTTGTCGTCGATTTTATATGCGTGCAGCCGGTTCTTGGGGTTTGGGGTGATCATTCGAGCAATCAGGTTAACAACTGGCCTAGGTCGGACTGTTTCTTGGCCCTCGTAGGTAAACATAAAAGGGGGCGTGACCAAAGCATGGGCTGTAAGCTTTTCGAGGTGGGCGTTCAACTTCCTTTCCCGCTCGTAAAGTTGTTCTTCCTGGGTGTTTCTGGATGAATATTTTAGAGCTTCGTCAAATTCGGCTAAGCGAACGTTGTACAGGACTGTTGCGATATTGAGAAAGACGAGACCTAGTGAGTATATATCTGACAATTGCATGCTAGATCCATTATCGGCGTAGAGCTCAGGCGCCCGCCACCTCTCAGTCCCTGGTACTCCTTCTGTCATCGTTTGGTCCTGTCCACTGACATCCCTCGATACACCAAAGTCAGCAAGGTATACGCGGTCCGCTTTCAGGAGGATGTTGGATGGCTTGATGTCGAGATGCCTCACATCGTTTTGATGGCAATAGGCCATTGCGCGAGCAATGCACCCAATTGTGTTGCGTAAGAACTCTAGTGGACATTTTGTCGTGGAATGAAGAAGCTGGTCTTGGGAAGAGGGCTCTATGGCGCTCAAGTCCTTGATGTCTAGGTGATCCAGCCTCTCAATGATGTCCTCGCGATCCCCCTCTCCCAAGCGCAGGAACTCTAAGTCCTCGAGAAGGGTGCTCAAGTTGCAGATGGCGGCAGGCCAGATGAGCAAACATAATTCGTGAGTTCGGGGAGCATATGTGGCAACTAGCTTAACGACATGTCGATGGTCAAGCTTTTGCATAGTCAAGCTCTCATTGCGCAAATCATCAATCGTGAAGCCGCGGCGACGTGGAATCCTCTTGCGCGCAAGACAAACGGATCCATAAGAGACCTTCTCAACGCGACCGAATGCGCCATATCCGAGGTCGTCAAGTTTGGCGAGTTTCGTATCGAAGCGCTTCGCATCAGGACCGTTGAAGAGCGGTTTGTTTCTATGCAACAACTAGTCAGCAACGGGGGATAGGAGTAACTTGTAGACTAGTAGTTATCAACAACTTACATGCCAGGCCAACTGTCATCCTCGTTCCAACTGTCGATTATGCTCAACTCCTCAAGTTCGCGCTCGGCCTCCCATATGCGACCATAATGTTGGGTCGGACCTGTTTGCCCAACTCTTGTCCATCCCCGAGCCCAGTCACCCATCTTGGGATCCCTTAGAGAGCAAACAAAGGGCGTTGTGAAGGTAGCGATAACGATTGGTAATTGTGGCGAGGTCAAGCCGGGACAGAAGCCATAATGTCGCGAAGTCGAATGTTACGATTGATTATGACAAGCGATGCTAATTGACAAAGTCTCCTCCTATGAGCCGACTGTTTTGGGTATCTAAGTGCGCGCCTTAACAAGACGCTGAGGGAAGGTTGAGAAAGAAGAAGAAAGAAAGCTGTAAGACGGGATCCATAAGGATAAAGTCGTTCGTCCTCATGGCGGGGACTATCAAGACTGGTCCGTTCCGCTGTCGCGAAAGTGGCAGTGACATTTTGTAGGGTCGTACCTGACCAGGTTGTATACGACGGCCAGAACAGACTTGATAACTGTGATAGAAGAAAACAAAACAGGGCAACTAGTGTATCGCATATAGCTTGTGTACAATTGATCTATTTTTCTTTTTTCTTTTTTCTGTATATTATTCGCATACTACACTGAACTTTGCTTGTCATTTTTATGGTTCAACCGTTTTTTTTGTCTTGTATCTCATCTGTCCGGTGGTTCCTGCCCAGATTCGAGCTTATCCCCCGCATGGATCTAGCACTGCCACTTTCACAATTCAGTGGGTCAATCGTCGCTCCGACCCGCTGGAACCCACTGGCTGATTAAAGCTCAGCCTCCCTCCCCTTGGCCGAGCGTTGGGCGGCGCAACTAACCTATTTACAGGCATCTAGGAGCTTCGACAGGGAATGAAGCGAGACTTGGCAAAAAGTCTGGGTATTTATATAATATTGAAGAACAATTCGAAACTGGTAAATTACCAAAGAAAAGTTTCCCACCACTGTCCTATAATTGTAAAAACTTGAGTTGCTTGTCCATGATTCAATCGTGCTAATATATTGATTGATCATCACCAAACTAAACTAAACGCTAGCCTTTCCCTAAGTAGCCCGACATCGATCGGCACCTTAGATCCCTCCCAGTCGACACGGTACGATACATCCCTCCTTCACCTTCAACCACCCACCAACCCGACCCTAACTTCATCTTCACCCATTCGTTTATAACCGACCTCTTCACTATCACCTTTGTTCTTTCACGTCAAGTCTCCGCTTCTGGCTCCGTACTCCCCGTAAAACTCCACACCGCATACGGGTCAGAGCCGGCAGGGCTCCGGAATCTGAAATCGGTCTCAACGGAGCCATACAGCCTTTCTCAGCCTTTACCCTTAGAGAGACTTAAGTCAAAGACTGCGACTCACTGAACAACCAACAATCACGATAACTCAGGCCGTTACACATCAATTCCCTGATGGGCGGCCTGGGACCCGTATACTGGCTTAAGAGGTCGAGACTTTATTAACTTGAACAGCAACGCTTTGCCGTTGACACATTTCATCACAATGCTCCAAGCACCCCAGACCGCCCCGGAGTCACTTCCGGCACCAGAATCGCTCCCAAAACGGAAGCGATCCAAGGTTCCTGAGGATAACGATGAGGACAGACGCGAGAAACGATCCAGGGGCCGGCCACGCCTTGATACTAGAGATGAGACAGCTCAGGATGTGAGTTAAAGCGCAACCCAATTTTATCACTCGGCTGGGTCTAAATTAGTAATGTTATACAGCGTCGTCGAACCCAAATTCGACTGGCTCAACGCGCCTATCGTAACCGCAAAGATACTGCGATTACCACTCTTGAGGATAAGGTCAAAGATCTTGAGGACGCTAATGACAATATGAGCAAAGAGTTCATGAATTTCTTCGACTTTGTCCTTTCCCAAGGAATGTTGGAAGGCGCGCCCGAGGTGGCAAGACGACTAAATGATACAACCCGCAAATTCCTCTCTCTTACACGCAAATCTGCTGAGGACTCAAATAGGGATGACTTAGGTGATGCTCCAGCCTCGACTCAGGTGGAAGACAGAGATGCGATACAACCTTCAGAACGAGGTACATCGGTGCACAGTTCCCGCACTTCAAGCTCGCCGATCGATAATTTCACCACGCCCAATCCTCTGGTATCCAATACCGTTTCTCAGGAAAAGCAACAAACCACTCCGCAAAGAGTGGACGGACAAATACGGCAACAGGCTACTCCTCCCCTAAACCTACCTTACGAGATCATTACGATGCCGACGACAGACAATGCGAGTTTTCCAGTTTACGATACTCAAACACCAATTAACCTCGAGCAAAACCCTTTTCTTCAGCCACCTTTTCCTGCTGTACCTTCGCCGCCTTCTTATTCCTCACAAGAGCGCAGCTTCGGTCGCCGCCTTCAAAGAGCAGCCCTGGAGGCAGGGCTTCGATTGGTGTCGATGGCCAACCCACCACCTCTTCGCTACGCTCAAGTTTTTGGCTTCTGTTTACTTTTCGAGCCTCGAGAGTCAATAATTAGCCGTATGTCGAACACGTTGGCTAGGGTCAGCCAGGAGTCGCTCTTTGTTTGGAGATATCCTTTCACAAACCTTGGCGGTTCTGGTACATTCTTTCCCGATAACGATGGTTCTGGAAGCCATTCATCAATGGGTGCTAATGGAAATGGGCTGCATTTGGGCAACCAAGGTCTGGCTCAACCGATGAAGCCCTCAGAAACGACTGGTTTCTCGATGGGACCATTTGGCCCTGACGTAGAAACAACGAGAGGAGATCGCATTGATGAGCGCATGCGAATGATGTACAAGGGATTTGAAGGAGACTTTTTCGATGCTGATGAGGCAGAGACGTATTTACGCCAAAAAGGCATCGTGATTCCTGCCAATGTGGATTTTATCAATGCCGAAATTGATATTGGTTCCTTCGAAGAGCCTCCAGGTCTTCCAGGTTTCGGGGCGGGTAACAACTTTTTCGGAGCACATCAGGCGTCTGTTCCTAGTCAAGGGCTCTGCATGCCACTTCAGCAACCTACAACAGATGTCTCTGGTATGTGGCAGACTACGATACCTACCAGCGTCACCAACACTACATCAGCTATAACGCCAGCTCCGCTTATGGCATCGACGATAGGTCCTGATATCACAGGCTTCATACCACAAATTGGACCTTCAAACGGCGGGCAATACGGCCAGGGGCCTGGACCCTTTGTGGACACAACATACTTTCCTCGAGAGTGGACGACGGGTTCCAGTTGGATGAAGAGCAAAGTGACGGTGGATGTTAATCGATTGGTCGCCGGTGAGTTTTATGATATTGAAACCCTTCTCGTAAGCCAGAGACTAACGTAGCATAGAATTGACAAGTAGGTCAGTGTGTTTGGGCCGGACGCCCGGTGTGCGGCCGAAGGATATCGATAAAGCAGTTAAGTTGGCCATTGTGTCGACTGCATCTTAGCATTTCTGCTTGTTGATAGAAAGCATTCGCATAAATTGCGGAGCTCAGACTTCCTAATCTAAGCCTTGTATATAAGTTTGCGCACGTTGGTAATATGATCGAACAAACGTAACGAATCAATATATGTATAAGATATTAATGATAGCCTAGGAGGTTGAAGTGGGAGTTGTTTTGAGGCTTTTATGTAAAATGATCGACGTCTGAGACCTAGCCTAACCATGACTCTAAGATTCAAAGAAATGGATAAAAAGTGGTGGGTTATGTCAAATAAAGAAGCCTTGTGAGGCGTTTCTGCTTCACAGCCATCTTTTTAATAAGTGACGTGAGATGAAGTGGGTTTTGGTTAAAGGCTTTAAGCGCCTGGACCTGTTCAAACCTGTGACTCGGAGCGCCAAGTTAAGACTAGTGCAAGTCGCTGCAGTCACTCAATCAATATGCGACCAACGAACCAGCGCTTACACAGATTGATTCTGTACCTGATCTTCCTTGCAAACCTCCCTCGGAAAACCAGGTACTGTACTTTGCAAGTTGCCCTTCAGCCTTAACAGCCTAAGTACCTTAATCAGGTAAAAGGTCAATGGCGTATACAAGGGCACTGCCTCAGACTCGGCAATGCACTTTGTACTCTTGTAACTAACAACAATCACAAAAAAGCGGAACGCACATGCCTTGACCAAACAAAGCCGATTTGGATGATGGTTTAGGTATCTGAAACGCTATCGCTTTTGTCGCAACCAAAGACTGTCTTACGAATATCTACTTTGGATAGTAGACTAGCCACCCAACCAACGACCAACAGGTCTCACAAGACAAGGCCTCGAGCTCTTTGTCAACTGTACTCCGGAATCTAATAGCCTGGTAAAGCAGCGCAACACCAGTACCAGCTCTGTGCTGTGCTGTGCTGTGGTGGTCCATTCGTGATTATCCCCGCCCACCCTTGGCTAACTAATGGTCATCACCTGGTTCTGGCTTGTGAGCCGGCTTTGTTAGGTTGGAGTCATTCACCGCAAACCGCCTCAACTCTTTAAGACTCTTAGATGAGCTTTGAATGCCTGCGCCTCTATTACATTTGGCTCTTCCTTTGTTACCTCCCGACTTATTAAACTTCCCAAGTCAAGTTTAGCGATTAGCTGCTTCAACATAAATGGGCGCTCTCTGCTCCAGATCAGAGCCGGTGGAAGAAGCCAAAGGTCCTCATGAGCAACATAGTCAAAATCATCATCACCAGGACGATAAGAAGGGACATTCAAACACCGTATTCATGACTCGCCGATCGCAACGCATAGCAAATCAATCCAAAACCGCCCGTATGAGGGAGAAGCAGCCACCGCTGGACGCTGCCACCGCGGCGTGGAATCATATTCAGGCTCAGGATGCCGAAATCGCGGGGCGAGATATTATTACTGGAACGGCGGATATCTCCACAGTCGCAAAAGAGCCAGGGCCCGTGGGGGACTACTTCAGGTTACGACAAAACTTGGTGGCCCGCGAGAAGGCCTTGGACTTTGACCATGATTGTCGCATGCGCAGCACGCCCGAGGAAAGGCGAGCAGATGCCATTATTCAGGAATTGAGACGCAATGATGAGGAGACCGTATACGCCAAAGCTCCACCAAGGACAGGCTACGGGGGCCAGAAACACCCTCGGTTTCCAGGAGACCACTTTCTCTCTAACAAAGACCTCATCGATCAAACAAGTCTCTTCAAGGTGGCACAACGTATGCCCAAGGGCGGCCACTTGCACATTCATTTCAATGCTTGCCTTGCTCCTCAAGTTCTTCTCAGCATAGCCAAGGAAATGGACCGTATGTTCATCACGAGCGACGTGCCTCTGATCTCGGACAACAATCACTTGAACTTTGACAGATGCGAGATCCAGTTTTCTCTGGTGAGTCCCGGGAAGGAATCACCAGGTGACCTGTTCTCTCATACATATCAACCACGGCAAACAATGCGCTTCAAAGAATTTCTCAACAAATTTCCAACATACTACACCAAAGACTCAACAAGTGTTGATGAGTGGCTGTTTGAAAAGCTCATGTTTCATGAGGAGGAGGCGCATAACCATTTACAAACCGCGTCGGGGTAAGTTCTTCATGTTGTATTCTCTGATCAAGAGGGCGAATACTAATGTGGCAAAGAGCATGGGAGAAGTTTAACGGACGGACGCGCATGATGAAGGGTCTCTTCAACTACGCGACTGCTTATCGAAGATACACTCGTCTATGTCTGGAGGACTTTATGAAAGACAACATCAGCTATGCTGAAATTCGACCCAATTTCATGACCAGCAACCAGCTTTGGAGTGACGACGGCGCACAACTCATCGACAACAAGGGTATTATGAGATTAATTATCGGAGAGGTCCAGAACTTCCAAGCCGATATGAAGAAGCAAGGAAAATACTTTGGAGGCCTCAAAGTAATTTACTGCACGCCTCGGTCATTCGCGCCAGCACAGATCGAGGCCGCCCTTACAGAGTGTCTGGACTTCAAGAAGTTATGGCCTGAATGGATCGCTGGTAAGAGATATCCACCTTGCCCTATCTTTTCGGGGATCATTTTACTCACTGGTGTGTAGGTTTCGACCTTGTTGGGGAAGAGTCAAAGGGACGGCCCATCAAAGACTTCATCCCTGAACTCTTGAAGTTCCAGGATAACTGCGCAAGTGAGGGCGTAGAAATACCGTTTCTCTTTCACTGTGGCGAGACACTGGATATGGGAACTGATACTGATGGGAACCTTGTCGATGCACTCCTGTTGAAGTCAAAGAGAATTGGGCATGGATTTGCGCTGACCAAGCATCCTTATGTGATGCAACATATGAAGGAGCGTGGCATCTGTCTCGAGCTTTGTCCTATCTCTAACGAGGTTTTGGGACTTACATCACGCGTCAGTGGACATGCCATGTACCAGCTTCTTGCCAACAATGTGCACTGCACAGTAAGCTCGGACAACGGAACGCTTTTTAGGTTAGATACCTTTCACATTGGAAGTTCGCAGATCACTAACTAAGGCGAACAGATCCTCTTTATCTCATGACTTTTACCAGGTCATGGTTGGCAAAGCTGACATGGGACTGTTTGGATGGAAACAGCTCGTGCTGTGGAGTCTTGACCACGCATGTCTATCAGACTCTGAACGATCTATAGTAGTTCGCGACTGGGAACAAAAATGGAAGAGGTTTGTCGATTGGGTGATCGAGACATATGGGACTGAAGGAAGCCTGATTTAAAGTTTCAACAACGAAAGGCGTCATTTCTGAGCAGTCTTTTCTTCCACGACCGGAGGCAGTTTGTTATTTCATGGGTGAATCAGGAGTTGGGCGAATGGAAAGATGATAATGATGGCGGTGGCCGGTTTCTCGAGACGATGTTTATGACACCAGACGGCGATTGAACTCTGCAAGGAGCAGAAATTTGACTTGGAGAATCACCAGATAGATGAATGTGCGATGACAAAAGAGCCTGACTTGGAAATGGTTGGAGGAAAAAGATATATACCCTGTTTGTCATTGGCATAGCCATTTATGGTCTGGTCGTGTGTCTCTTTCATTTGCTGTCTCTCTTTGGTGTGTAAGTTGTACTACGTGAGTAGTCACTCTAAGACATTACTCCCGCTTAATTGGGCTGTGTAGTAACCTCCTCTCTGCTTGCGATATTGGTGGAAATTTCAGTTGTAAAGAACCAGCCAGATACGTATTTATTACTATTGGGTTCAGGCCTCTTCGCGATGGCTGCAGGGTATGCTATAGACTGAAGACAGTGATGGATAGTCTTTGCTATTTGATAAAGGTATCACATACTTCCATGGCTTACACCATATATAAATACGTAAAATATGCTATCTTACTGCAAAGCAATGAAAGAGGAGACGAGGCAGCCCAGATGAATCTGCAGATTTACTGTATGTAACTGACAGCTTTGACAACAGTGGAGGCTCAGCTGGGATGACGCGGGGACGGGTGCAGCCGTCGTGGCGCAGCCAAGATAAACATTTAACGTTAATAGACGGGTACAATCCACTGTAAAAAAAAGGGCTGAACTCGCAATGTTTCTTTCTTAAATAGCCAGCCATCCATCCCTCCATCGTCTTAAAACCGAACACTTGCTGCTCATTTCAGTTCAGTTTTGTTGTATGATAATGACCTAAGTCTATACATTGTTTTTGCTTTCTTTTATATCTGTTTCTTTTTTCCATCGTATTTGAACGCTACATCCTTTTGATATATACATCACCACATAACTTCAACATCAGCCCTGCACATCGGCCCCTATGGCTGATCCAGGCAGCCCAGGTTGGAAATGGTTCCCGAACGTCAAAGACAACTGGTCACTCGATGTCGTGACTCTTCTCGCCGTTATTGGTGAGTCGTCTATGGCTGAACAGACTCAGACTATCACAGCATCTGCACTATGTCTTCTTCCGCGACTGATCCCAGCACCTCAAGCCCTTCTCAAGCCTTCACGTCCGAGTCGAATGCCTGAAACTCTTGCGAAAATGACGGGTGTCTACAGCGGAACTACGCTCGACTCTGTTGGCTTCTTTGCAACTATCATCACGCCTCTGGACTCCCTTCAGCCGTACAGCTTTCGCGTTTTTGAGATTAAACATAGTGTTCCATCTCACTTAGATGATGTTGCTACCAATCCTCCTTCAGCTCAAGAAAGCTGGTCAACGCGAGGTCTCAACTGGGTCAAGTCTCGACAGTCAAGTTCCCATAGCAAAGAGCACCACCCGATTGGAAAAGAGGCACAAGCCAATTGCAGTTCTCGTGCCCCGAGAATAGACGGTGGTCTTCCTTTACCTGCACAGACAAACGTACCTGCTGCAGCACGTACAACAACTCTCAATCCGCCAGACGAACCACCAAGGGATGAGGATGCTCCCAAACCCATCGCACGCCGGCCTACGGCGAAGCAGAAAGTCCAGGACATGCTTGCGAACCCTACTTTTGCTAACACAAAGAGGCGCCCTGCAATCCCGGCCAAGCTCTTTTCTCCAATTCACATACTTTCTGTCTTTTCATGCCTCCTAAGTATAGCCATCATAATATGCGCCGTGGTATGGAAAGATGGCAATGCTATCTTGGCTGTCTCTCTTATATCCTTTGCCTCAACCGTGGTGGGCTATGCCTCGTTTTGGCATCCCATTCTCATGAATCGGAAACACACGAATGAGGTTCCTCGAGGGGATGTTATGATCCGGACCCGGGAAGGTGCATTTATTCTCATCAAGTGCACAGAGGAGGTTGCCCGAGAACTCTATTCAGGTACAGAAGAGTGTCACTATCATGTTGGTGGTCGTACATATCGACTACTCATGGCTTTGGGGACTACGCTGCTTATGTTGAGCGTTGTCCTATTCGGGAATTGCACATGGAACTCGCAGATATTTATCGGCGGTAGCTATATCGTTCTCAACGGACTCTATTGGGGCTTGGGTATGCTCCCTCGTTCCTACTTTTGGGATCTTTCGCGGTATGAGTGGAAAGACGTTACTCCTAAAGATGCGGAGAATGCCCATGAGATGACCGATAAGAACGATCAACGGGAGGGCTATCCTAGTTTCACACGGACGCTGTGGTATGCCATCCGGGAAACTCAACGGACCGGTTGGGTTGGTCGCAGTGGTGCTGCACCCGGCACAGATCAGTGGAAGAACTGGCTCAAGGAAGCGTTGGTGAACGCCAAGAACGGAAACAGGACGTGGAACTCTGTAGCCAGAAAGGATGTCATCGTCAAGGAAAATCTCGCCGCCGACGAAGTCTTTGACGAAGCAGCTCAGCATGCGCCAGCTGTTGAAGTTCAGAGTATGGCTGCCACGAGACAGAACCACGACTGGGAGAAAGACCTCTCGACATTCTGAGGCAGAGCTACGGATGCGATTAGATGTTCTGGCGACGTTAACTAACAGGATCCAGGTGGCTAGCTTTTGTTTATCATGATTTTGCATTCTGGTAACCAACAAAATGGACCATGAAATGTACATAACGGTCTTTTAGCGCAGGTCAAATCTCAGATAGATACCCCGAACTTTTGCAAATTTATTTAACAGTCTTAGAATAATGAAGTCTAGAAATCATTCACCTTGCACCCAGAGGGCCGTGTCATGGTTCTATATTCCTTTGGTGGGTGACCATGTCACGTTCCAAACGCCGGCTATCTATTCACGCAAACAATGCTTTATCTTACTCCGGTTTTCAATACCCTTATGCAGTAGCCAAGTATAGCCTCCTCCTTTAATCATCGAAGTAAATGCCCTTCTTGTCCGAGATATCAATGGCACCACCACGGTAGCTGCCCCTCTTCTTCTTGTTCTTCTCCTTGGTAAATCCCTTGCCCTTGGTCACAATCAGATCCTCATGCGCTCGCTGAGAGTAAGCGATGGACACGTATTCGTTTGAGGCGAATTTCGGGTCGACCTTGATGTTCTTGGGAATACGAGAGAATGGTTCGTTCTGCTTCTTGCGTCCGTTGCCGTTGACAACAGGGTCGGGAGGCAGAGGTGGATTCGCCAAGTTGGACTGGAACTCAGGCGACGTCTTGTCTAATGTGACAGAAGAATCAGAGGAATCCTTAGCGTCCTTCTCCTTCTTCACCTTTTCCTTCTTGACCTTTTTGTCGGAGTCGAAATCAGAGTCTGAAGAGTCGGAATCGGAAGATGAGCCATCAGAGTCGGGGAGTGGCACCTTGGCTGCAGCCTTGCCCTCAGAATCGCTGGAGTCGGAATCAGAGTCGGAATCAGAGTCGGAGCCAGAGTCGGAGCTTGAGTCAGAGCTAGAGCCAGAGCTGTCAGAATCAGAATCCGACTCATCACTCTCATCGTCAGAGTCACTGCTGGAGTCGCTATCGCTGTCGCTGGACTCGCTAGAATCGCTGGACTCAGAAGAGCTGGAGCTTGAGGATGAGGCGCGCTTTCTCTTCTTGGCCTGCGGCTTCTTGCCAGAATCAGATTCGGAATCCGAGGAACTCGAGTCAGAGTCGGAGTCTGAGGACGATTCAGAGGAGCTGTCATCGGCGGGGGCTTTGCGCTTGAGATTGTTGGAAGATGTAGGCTGAGTAGCTTCCTCCTCGCTATCGCTATCAGAGCTCTCAGAAGAGGACTCGGCATCCTTCATGTCCACATCTTCTTCCTTGCTTTCGCTTGACTCAGAGCTGCCTGAAGCCTTCTTGGAGGACTTCTTCTTAGACTTGCTGCTATCCGCGTCCTGGGTAGCCGCCCAAGTCTGGAAAACACTGACAAGGGAAGGGTTGCCCTGTTCTTCGGTCGCAGCAGTCGCTTGCCAGCCCTTCTTCTCTCGTTGCTTCTTGAAGGCATCGGCAGCGCTCTTAAAGGAGTGGTCGGAGAGGAAGTTCTCTACCAGGTCCATGAGCTGACCTGGCGGAGGAGTGGATGCGACATCGTTCTTGGCCGCGGTGGCCTGGGTGCTCTTCTTGCCCATGTTGTGGGAGGTAGTGGTAGACTTGACAGGATTAAGGGGGTTATTAGAGAATAGCCAAGATGGAGGGCTTTGTTTTGAGCCAGACATATGCCAATGCCACAGAACAAAACCCAGACAATTGCGACGGCAAGAATGTTTCTTGTTATCGAGGACTGACAGAAATAATTCTTAGGTTTGGTCTTGGTCTTCGCGCTGGCCAGAGACTGGCTAACAAAAAATTTCAGTGGACAGGTGGATCTCTGGTGGGGAACGAGTCGTTATCGATATTATTTATCCTTATCAGTACAAGTAGGCTCCTGAAGCTAGCAGGGGCCCTGCTAGACACAGCTCTGTACCTTCTAACATGACCTCTGTGTACAAAGTACTGTATGATAAGCGTTTCCAGAGTAGCGCATGCTATTCACTTGCGACTTTCGAAGCCTACTAACATGTATACCTAGCGACGTGCTAGCTCCACATTCGATACCTGCAGCTCTGGTACCATAGCGACGTCCAAACTTGTGCATCATCACCTCTTCCAGCTCAGCGTCGCAACCAAAACAAACACCTACCAATGCCCTTTCCTTATCTTGATTGAGAACAAAAGACGATATTTTGCAGTTTCAGATCGAGAGACAAACTCAGAAATTCGATTCCCACGGTTTAACGCATGAATAATCCGACCTATTCCATGACATACCATTAAAGATTCACTGTCGCATTCGATTTACGACAGACAGTTCCAGTATCTAGAAGAGATGTCGACCAACGCGACGAAAAGAAAATTTAATACTCTACTTCAGGGCCTCGGATCTTCAGCTTCAAGAAATGGTGATGACGCGCTAGCGCACGATGCTGGTTCGACCACTTCCGACTCGATAGCTCGCGCATCTGGCGCCGATCTCGAGCTGCTCCAGAAACGCAGACGACTCGGTTTCCCAGATTCGACAGCTCCTAAGCTAGGGAAGAGGGCTAATCTGTCAGCTACCATATCCGCCATCGTCTCCCGACGAACACAAAGTCACGACTCGCCCAAAACTTCTAATGCACCACCTGCACGATATGCGCCAACCGATCGAGGAGACCTTTTGAAACGGCTTAGTACTTTCCAAGAAATAACAGACTGGACGCCGAAGCCGGAAAAGGTCAACGAGGTGGAATGGGCGAAGCGTGGATGGGTGTGTCATGGCAAGGAAACAGTTCGATGTCTTCTCTGCCATCGAGAATTGGTAGTTAAGCTCAATCGAAAGGACGTGGACGGCAAAGAGGTTTCTGTTCTTGTGGCATCCGAAATTGGTAAGTTCTGTGCATCAGTACACTTTCAACTGCGGGCTGACAATTTTGCAGAAGGGGCCCTGGTCGACAAATATGCCGACCTCATTATAACTTCACACAAAGAGGAATGTCTCTGGCGCAAACGAGGCTGCGATAGTAAGTACTGGTTCAGTACTGGTTCTTAGTAGCCAAATCATCACGATCCGCTGACCATTTTCCAAGACTCGATTTTGCGTCTGTCTTTGACAAATGCCCAGACAGCACTTGCCGCTTTACGTGAGCGATACGATGAGCTGTTGGCAAGAAAGGCATTCTTGCCATACGAATTTAATATTCGATTGCCGGATGAACTAAACTTGGACAATGTTCTCTCCCAACTCCCGGGTGATTTCTTCACAAAGCCAGCTCCGACGAAAGAGGCCGAGGCTAAACCAAATCGCATCGCTTTAGCACTTGCTCTGATGGGATGGCAAGGTCTGAACAACCCCCGAATTGGCGCAGTACCAAACTCAGCCTCTTGCCATACATGCCTTAGACGTCTGGGACTCTGGATGTTCAAGAGTAAGGAAGTGGCAGACAATGGAGACATCATAGTACCTGCCCCCATGGATTACTTAGACCCAGCCAGAGAACATCGTTTCTTCTGTCCATGGTCCAATGCTGAAACCCAAAGGCAAGGACATTCCCAAAGCCGTCCGGGGCAAGAGCTACCAGGCTGGAGAGTATTGGTGCAAACACTTACCAACGAAGCCCATCTTCGAAGTGTCTATGAGGGACGTTCGCCCGCCCGACCTCGGACTCAACGTTCGATGGGTGCTCCCACCACACCGCAAAAATCTGGTACCGCTGCATCCGTCAACACACCAATTGGTACACCTGGTTCCGTCGCCGAGTCCGCCCTAGATAACACCGAAGAAGATGACAAAGATAGGGATGCAAAGGATAAGGAGCGATGGGCGAGGTTGAAGAGGGTAAAGAGTTTGTTCGACACAAAGGGAAGTAGGAAGTTGAGGCAGTCGATAAGCAAATCCATCAGCCGACCAGGAACGGCACACTCGACAAAATCGAGTGGTGAAGCAAAGGAGTAATGAAAAGTGGACATTGCTTGAACAGAAGACGGTGGACGGTAAATAATTGGGATGGTAATATAGCGATGACAGAGTTAAAGAGTCTTGATCTCTTCAAAAGAATCGTGGTAATACATTATCAAAGCCGAGGCTGGCCCTCGAGTACATGTTTCCTGAATCTTTGGGTTCCGTACGCCGCGGTGACTGATCTGAATGCTCACCCGTTTTACGTGACTATTGTACAAAAGCCATGGGTTACATACCGATAACTTTGAAGTGCAGGCTGGAAAACTCCTGCTAATATCCATCAGGATTTCCAAACGATATCGTCAAAAGAGACAATCTTCCCGGAATAAGCCTTCGTCTCAGCTTGCTTCTCAATCTTCTCGCCTAAAGAGAAACCAGCCATTTCCAGAATTGCAAGTCGTACACCTCCGATCCCTCCACCATTGCCTAGACGACGGGATATAAAGGCTATCTTGGAAGCCGTAGCATAGACGTCGAGTGTACGGCCAGAGCCCTCCCTCCAGCTTGGAGCTGAATGAGCTGAAAGTCCGCCAATAATATCTTGGATCTGGTTGTGGAGGTTGTGACATGCTTCTTGCCACCTATCTCCAGGTTTATCAGCTTTAGTGATGACCACCAAAGTCCGGGTGTTTGATCGAGCTAGGGTTCTCAGCATCCATCTGTCTGTTTCTTGGAGCTTTTTGTCGGCTGGCATCAATATGACTGCGCCACGAAGCATCTTCCTAACGTTCAGATATTTGAGAATTGTCTTCCCCCAATCCTCTTGACTCTTGAAACCATAACCCGGTGTATCCATGAGAATAAGGCTATGTTTTGGTGGCACGTCTCCTTTACGAACAAGCTCCTTGGCAATTTTCGGTCGTGGTCCAACACCATAGGCATTCATCGTGGTGGTTTTGCCCGGCTTGTGACTAACTTTGGCGATCTCCGTGCCACCAATGAGAGCGTTGAGGAAAGAAGATTTACCGGCATTAGAAGCTCCCAGTACCACGATCTCTGGGATATTGTCGTTCTGAGGGTGATGATATAAAGATTCGGCAGAATAGAGAATCTGGCAACCTTCTTCGAAGAACTTTCCGGCGGCCGCTAGAGGGGGCTTATCTTCTTTGGACACATCCACTGGCGATTCTAGGCCTTGCTTGAAACAAATAGTTTCACTCTGAAACAACACTTGCTGGTGAGGTTTGATGCCCTTTGGTAGAGGCCCTTTCGATTTTGACGATATCAACTTTTGTGCTTTAGAGTCGTTGGCACGGTTTGGTACGCTATTACTTTTTGAAATGTCATTGTTTAAGGGTTCCCCAACTTTTGTTTCAGGGGCCCGTGATGAGCTCTCACTGTTTGGTGAAGTTGATGAATCACCGACTTGCTGTGCTGGGCCAGAAACACGTACAGTTCGACGTAGTGGTCGTTGGCGTATATCCAGTCTTCTTGAAGAACAGAAAGGGGCCTTCTGTTGAGTCAAATTGGCAGAGAGAAAGGAACGGGAGACCTGAGGTGTTCGTAAGAATCGTGGTAGTGTCATAGCAGCGTCTGTTGAGTCTGTGTAGTCCAAAGCGGACTAAGAAGTTAATGATCGAAAATTCAGAGGTCGAAACCTGGAGCACTACGCGCCGTAACAATGCTGATCGAACAGGTTGATTTCGTGCAGCAAGAATCTGAGACAAATTCAAAATAAAGAACAACCAGAATTATCGAAAGAGTAATAGCCAATATTATCTTACGAAAGAGCAATGGCAAAGAATCACAACACAAGATACATGGGAGGAGGTCACGTGTTGAATAAAAGAGGTCCACAGGGTAAGTGTTGAGATATTGGGCACGATAATAAACGCTACAGATTTTGATCACTTCATAATTTTGAGTTTGGAAAGAAGGCTGAGAGGGATTCTACTGTAAGAGCTAGGGAAGATCTTTTACATACAAAATTCTTCTACTTATTGAGTTTTGTCAACATCGCGAAAATGGGAACAACGAATCTTACGGAGATGGATGCCCACGAGCAACCGTCCGATGAGATGCGTGCTGAGTGGAAGGGTTATATGAGACAGGATCACAAAAGTCTCCTCAACGACCCGAGGATCGATGACCCGCGTGCTCCGCTAGATGAGTCCGGCTTCCGTCAAGTCTCGACCATACCTAAAGACCAAGTTGCAAAAAGCTTCGCTCGGCTGGACCCTCATCTAGCCTCTGAGGTCGAGAGTGATGTTCAAGTCATTCATCATCCGCTGTTACCGGGTAAGCTTTTTCTTTCATAATTAACTTTATCTAGAAACTTATATGTCTAACAGGTCTGTTGATCATCCCCTCACTTTTGCCGCCATCTGTGCAAAAGACTTTACTGGATCGTACGATTCATCGTGATCTCAGCGTGCAGAATCACCAGACAAACTTACATCTACACTACAACCTACCTTATCCAGAAGGGAACAGCCAAGATGAGAAATCCTTTTTCTCTATCGATCCAGAAACTCCGGCCTCGTTCATACCAAAAGACTCCAGCGTTCACAAGCCACTTTCGATCAAGCAGGTCATGCAACGAAAGTTGCACTGGGTAACCCTTGGTGGCCAGTATGATTGGACTAATCGCGTTTACCCTGAAGAGTTGCCGCCGCAATTCCCGAGTGACATCTCTCACTTGCTGAAGGACTTGTTCCCCGAGACTGATGCCCAAGCAGCCATTCTCAACTTTTATACACCAGGCGATACCATGATGATGCACCGGGATGTTAGCGAAGAGACGGACAAAGGTCTCATCAGTTTGAGCTTTGGTTGCGACGGCCTATTCATGATCGCGCCCAACCAGCTAAAACCAGGGGCCCAGCGCGAGACACCAGGCGAAAAGCAGTATTTGCTACTGAGACTCAGATCTGGTGACGCCATTTACATGACACAGGAGTCAAGATACGCCTGGCATGGAGTACCCAAAGTGCTCAAGGATACATGCCCAAGCTATCTCCAAGACTGGCCAGCGCGTGAGGATGAAAAGTTTTCGGAATGGCGAGGGTGGATGAAGACCAAGAGAATCAATCTGAACGTCCGCCAGATGCGAGATTAAGATATAATGAATAAATCACACATCGTTATGATTGCCGAGTGTATCGCATATATCATGCCTAGATAACTCAAGTCTCACGAGCTACCAAGCTGGTGGTATTGATCGCTTACTCCATTGCTATGCTATAGTACAAAATACATGAGGACTTGGATTGCCTCTGGAAAACCTAAATCACCGCTCGCGTTGAGTCGATGGTCCCTTATTAAAGCCGTTTAACCCTCTCCAAAACGCCTCATTAAGCGAAACCAAACCCTTGGGCATTCTGTAATGCCATCCCAAGTCGCTCCCTTAACACCTCTTTATCTCTATATTCTGGTAAAAGTAACGTGCCATAGCAAGTATAAGCTGTAGGTAAATGCCCACCAGTGCCATCTTCCTCACCGTTCTTCTGTATGACAAACTGCAAGTTCTTCATGCCACCGACAGGAACACGGTCAGATGATGTCACAAACTCCAGAAGCCTCTGCTTCATACCCTCGTCGTACCTTTTAACAATAGACCAGAAATCTTTGATGGTACGATGCGAAGGATCCCATCCTACGTAGCGAGCATAACGTTTGAGTTCGCCAATATCGATCTCCTGTACTCCTTCGACGAGTGACTGCAAAGTTGACGGACATAAAAGTGTCAAGGACTTTTTGTCCAAGCAAGAAGCAAACCCACGCTCGAAAGCAAGATACTGGCGTCGAATGGAGACGTCCGTCAGATAACGAATGTAGTCGATGATATAGTCATCCCGATTGTCGTTGGTAACAAGCGGTGCGTCGTCAGAGTTATCCATATGTGGTGGTTCGATATCTGTTGAGCTTGAGGCTGCGTTCGGCCAAGCCGTATTTCCATCCACCCTCATCTCGCGCGTAACGATCGTTCCCAGTGAAGATACAGAGAACTCATATGTGCGGGCGAAGATATCTTCGACAAGACCGTTCTTTTCATCCCACTCTAGCAAGGTTGTCAACCCACTCGCTAGTTCTGGCCACCCGTCAGCGATGTGATGAAGCTCCTCAACAGGTTTACCCAGTAGTTTCCGATAAAGAGCCCTCGGAAAAGTTACTGGTAGTGTCAAGCCGTTGTACAGCGCTAGCGACATCAAAAGCCCGACAAGTTCGTATTTCCAGTCTTCGGTCAACGAACCTGGGGCGAACCAAGCCATGCGCGTCCTTTCGTCGACGGTAAAAGCCCCGAATTCAGGGTCTAAGCATTCTGCAATGGCCAAACGGAAGAATTCTTGTTGAACCCCTCCAGAGTCAAATCCTTCCTCGCCACTATTCTCACCCAAATGAACCTTGAGCGGTCGCAGAAGCTCCCTTCTTTCGCGCCTCCAAAGTTGGTCAAAGGCATCCCTGGCGACGTTCTCCCTGCCGACTTCCAGGACCAGATACTTGGAAGATGCTGTCCTCAAAAGATCTTGCAAAACCATTTTGTGATGCGGATTGGTAATGAGACTTCCTGGGTCGACGATCGCACTCATTCGTGTTTTGAGCGAACTCGACTCTTCGAACATACGACTCATTCGGGCAAAATTTATAGACCGAAAGAAAGAAACCAACGTCTCGGGGTTGAAGATGTAGGGATAGTCGAGTATATGTCGTCTCCATCGAGTTGACTTGAAAGACAACCATTCCATGGGCATTTCGATAGAATCCAGGCGTTCTGAGAGATAGTCAACTCGGAACTGAACATCACCCAGGAGCAGGAGATTCCTTGAGCCATCTTGAATATGTTAGCACGGTCAAGTTCTATTCACCAGTTTTGCCACACCGTGTACATACGTAGGGTTTCAATGAATGACAGTGCTCCGCCAAACGGTCCATCCATAGCAAAGTCAGCCCGGCCGTCCCATTCACTCAATAATACAGTGCGTGCCCAATCCAGAAGAACAGTAGGCACGCGAGTCTCGTGTAGAAGACGCTCGTCCCGCGGAAACTCGAGTATTGATGCCGAGCCTGTACTGAGGAAATCGAGTTGGTTCACTAAGGGTTGTAGAATATCACCGTTATTCGCTTCAAAATCTTCCGAGCGCCTAGCTGAGCGTGTTCGGTCAGCAAAGCATCGTCTGGCCGTTATTGCGCAAAAGAGCCGGCGTGCCAGCCTAACAGCCAAATCATTTGAGAAAGCGTCGTCATAATCTAAACACCGAGAAGATGGTTGTCGGGATACAGCGCTGCCACCAGCAAGTGTCAATCCATTGGAACGAACTCGCGACAATTCATACAATGCCCTTGAGTCTGGTACCACTGGCGTTGCAGCAACCAACGCATGCATGCATATAGACATCAAGTAGCCCGCTTCTAAGTCAGAAAGAGCCTTAAGTTTTCCCTGGGGTTTGTGCCCACTCATCCGCTTTGAGGAGCCGCTTGGCTTCAGGTCGTACGGAGGTATGAACAGGCGCGCGACAGCCAACCAAAGGCTGTGAAAGACTAGACTTGATGTGACACGAGTCAATCGATGGAAACAGTACCATAAAGTCTGCGAATCGTAGAGTTTGTGCCCATGTGTAAAAGACTGCACTACAGCCTGCGGATCTGTAAGAACATAAAAGAGTGTCTGCTCATTGAAATGCAACCATTGCTTTCTAGATCTGCTCGTACGCAGCGCAGAGTGACGGCGCAGACCCTTCCGCTCATCGACAGGTTGAGGATACGGGTAATGCGTCTTGTAAGTTGAGATAGAACAAACTTCGGAGGTCCCGTCTTCCTCATATACATCGCAAATGAAGTTGATAAGATCGACGTCAAGCTTTGAAAGAGCTTGAGGCAAAATACTGTCAGAGCTGTGGGATATGCCACCCTCAAACCCTTCTTCGCAATAATTATTCTCCTCGGAAACGATGTCGTTCCTAGCACAATAATCACTTTGGTCGCTTTTTAGTCTCGCCTCGCTGGTCGCGTCGTCCCGTGAGGCCAGGGGTAGTGTTGAGAAGACTGGTTCAGCAGAAGGTTTTGTTACGTTATCGAAGAATCCTAATTTTGATGGTATTTCTCGCATGTTTGGAACATTTGCGTGCTTGCTGGTCCTGGATCTTAATGCCTTGTCGCGAAAATGACCGTTGACTTGGGGAAGTTTGGCAGCCTTGATTGCGTCCTCTCCTCTCATGAAATCGTTGGTATCAACAGAGTGTTTGCGAGGTTTGGGCGGTGCATTGCTTTGCGACTTGTTTGCCGAGCCGTGTCTGCTTCTACGAGACTTTGTAGGAAGAGGGGACTCGTCCCAATCAGTGTCTTGTGGCTGACCGGCCGTATTGGTCGGCTTTGGCGCACTCGAGGTATGCGAAAGGACCTTGTGGGTTTCTAAATCAGTGCTCGTGCTGGTTAAGCTGGACGATTCTTGCAGAGTATCCAGATCTGTTACTGACGTTCTTGAGTCAGATACATCAAAACTGCCAAGCTTCTCTGACATGGCCGCCACGCCTTTTGGGGTAAGCCATTCGAGCATTTTGAAGGTAACAGTCCCGAAAAGATTCGCAGCAAAGGATCGGTGATCTTTATTTACAGGTCCCTCAATTACACGGACCTGGGAAGCTGAGCCGCCACCGGTCGAACGCGATGCACGTTTGGTGCCATGAATGGATTCCTGAGACGATGAAGAGCTCGTACGTGGTCTAGAAACTTGGTTCTTGCGTGCGCCTGGCGATGTGGTAACGCTTGCTCTCTTGTCATCAGGGTGTGACGGGGAGGGGGATCGCGTCGAGAATATCAGGTTACTGAGCGCTGCTGGCGGTTCTGGAGACTTGCGAAGAAAGGGACATAGTCCTTTCTCGGGATCGTCCTGGCTCGCCAGATATATCGCTAACGTCCTGGCACTTGTTGTATTGTATCTTCGGATGGGCGCCTTGCCAGCCAAACGGCGACGGCATGTAAAGCATGTAGGCGTTGCACAGTTTACATTTTCGCAGCCAGATCTTAGTTGGAGAATATATCTCTCGACAAGAAGCTGGAATCCATGACGGCGGCTGGCTTGATGGATTGCATAAACACGCGCCGGGTTCTCGACGTTTTGCACGGTGGCTTTGACTTCAGGCGGTGCGTCGGATGGTAAGCGAGAAAAAATTGCTTCTTGCCATAGGCCAGCAAGAAGATCTATATCTGCGGAGAATTCGTTGGGTGAGTCTCGTGGACGATAGGCATCGGGCGTCATGACATGGGCAGGATATGGTCGCGCCGCGATGGGCACCTTGATACTTTGTAACAATGGTGACAATGAAGGATGGTGTTCAGAGAAGGTAGTCCACCGGTAATGGAACGCTGGATGGTAGCGTAGTATAAGCAGGTTAGGTGGTCTCGGCTACCTATTTTTAACTGTATATGTTGATTGTTCTTGATACTGTAGTCGTTTATCCGTCATCCGAGGGGGGAGGGAGTCGATGCTCAGGGAGCTGTTGGTCAGCCTCGCTAATGATGATGCGCCACTACCTCAGGTACTTGGGAAGGTACTTACTGACTGGAGCAGCCAACGAGCGCATGCGCATAGGCTAGGTACTAGTACCTTCTCTGCCCAGGATCAGTTTCGCACAAGGCGACTTTACCAGTTTGGATCTTAGCGGGCCGACTCGCGCAGCCTGAGCACTGACGAGCCAAGCAGCGAATGACTCAGCCATCTAACTAATGGGGGCCTGGAACCCTTGCGGCGGGGTTGGGGCAAAAAAAAAGTCAGTCATACATCGCTGATAACCTTTTCTGTGTGACGTTATCTATGCAGCCCCGCCATATCCCACTAACCTGGACCCGAATTTCCTTCTCATTCACAACCATTGTTTAATAAATCACACACTTGAAAGAGACATTCGCAACTAGAACATTCAGATCGAGAATTCTAAACCAGACCTGAACTCACACAGCACTCGTCGCTGTTCGAATCTAACCATGGCGAGCGCGCAGGCAGCCGGGGCGGCCTCGCACCCATACACCTGCAATACATGCCAAGTTGCCTACCGCAACATTGACCTGCAGAAAGGTCATATGAAGAGTGACTGGCAGTAAGTTATAGTCCCTGTGCGTATTTTCCATCGGTGCATACTGACCACACAATAGTCGATACAACCTCAAGCGCCGAGTTGCCTCTTTGCCTCCCATCTCCGCCGATGTCTTTACTGAAAAGGTCCTACAGGCCAGGGCTGTCTCAAGTGCAGAAGCTGATAAGGCCTATTTCGAACGTGTATGCGATATCTGTGAGAAGACGTACTACAGCGAGAATGCGTTCCAGAACCACATTTCGAGCCAGAAGCACAAGGCAAAGGAAGCCAGCAGTGGTCAACCCGCTCCCGGTCGAGCCGACGATGAAACTACCTCTGTCGTGAGCTCCACGTTTTCCCTTGGTGAACCCGTCCCGCCTAGTCAAGGTGAAGTGGACTCCGATGCCGAGGAAGAATTCAGTCATGTCGTTGAAGGTCTTCAAAAGGCCCGCATCTCTGAACAACGGCCTTCACCTCTCAAGCGACCTTCCCACCCGCAACCATCGGGTCAAGATACTGCCCAGGAGGAGGCAGATGAGACACGTGCTTCAGAATCGACCACTCCTGTGCCCACATCGCAAGAACCCAAGATGACGCTGGAGACTTGCTTGTTCTGCAACTATTCTTCCCCAACCATCCCTCTGAATACACACCACATGGAGAGATTTCATGGCATGTTCATCCCAGAAAAGAAGTATCTCGTGGATATCGATGGCCTGCTTCAACAGCTGCAGGACAAGATCCGTTTACACCATCAATGTTTGTACTGCGACAAACTGAAGTCTACTACGTTCGGTATTCAAACACACATGCGCGATACGGGCCACTGCAAGATCCCTTATGAGACTGAGCGAGAGCAGCTCGAGATTGGAGACTTTTACGATTTCAGGAGTACCTACTCTGATGACGGAGAGCTGAGTGACGAGGGCTCCGTTGTGGATGAGACGAGCGGAGGAGCTAAGCTTGGGGCACGCCGTCCTGCAAAGGTTACAGGAGAGGATGGAGAGGATGTTGAGGACGGTGAAGGCGCGGACGGTTGGGAGACGGATAGCTCAGCTTCGTCACTGGACTCAGCTGATCTTACCGCTGTGCCTGCTGAAGGCCATATCCACCAGTTCGAGCGACTTGACAAGCACCCCCATCATGCACGACAAGACCCAAGACAAAGACATCAGGCTGACGGTTGGCACTCGCATGCGCACAAGCCTACACGTGCTGTATTTTATGACGACTACGAGCTCCACCTTCCCACAGGCAAGTCTGTTGGTCACCGATCATTGAACAAGTATTTCCGCCAGAATCTGCATAATCATCCTTCTGCTGAAGAGAGAGCCGAACGCCTGGCTATCGAGGGTACGGAGGTAGAGCAGTCGAGCGCTGGCTCAGATGGGCAGTTGGCGCAGAGAGATTCCAGGGCCCGGGAGATGGTGCCTCGTGGAATGGCGGGCATGGTGGGCGCACCGGAGCACCAGAAGCGACGTGCCCGCAGAGCGGAGGAACGAGGACGGACATTGGCGCAGGTTCATACTAAGCAGAAGGACTTGGCATATGGAAAGAGGCTGAACAATCATAAGAACTACTACTACCGCGAGCAGGGTGGTGGTTAGATAGAAACTACATGAAGAAGAATAGTCTTCCTGGTAAGATTATCTTCTTAGTATAAAAAGCAATTGAAATTTAAAAGACTTTAGCATTATTGAGAATTATAAT